>OENT01000789.1:45359-77103 GCA_900239685.1 Rotaria macrura | reverse complement strand
TCATGTGCTAAATATCTTCTCACTTAAAGGCTATATTGTTTAAAGACAGAAGAGGAATTCATGTAAGTCAGCAAGGAAAAGTGAGATCATTAATAAAAAAAATTGCTATCTGACTTCATCTAGATTCGATGATGTCTACAGTCCGCTCTATTAAAGACATTGCCGACACACATGTTTTATGTTCGTGAAACTGAAAAAAATTTCCATCCTACTATGAATAAAGTGTCTTTGAAGTTCTCGAACTCAATTCTTTTGGTAGAAGATTGAAAAATTCGTTGCAGTCGTAGGTAACATACATCGAAATAAAATCATTCATATTATTTTAAAAATATGATACTTTACTTGTCCTTTTTCCAAACCCCAGGTTCCTCCTCCTTCGAGATCTCTCACTGGATGATGAATCATGTAATGTCGAGGCGAAACTCAACATGAGCTCCGAGTGCATCTCCTAAAGCCATACCAATCATTGAACCTTTGACACGATTTAAAATAGTATCGTCAATATACGATGGAGGTTCTCCCATCATATCCTGAAGATCTTTTGGAGTCATGATCGATTTTCCTTTCTTTTGGTGGTACTGTCGATCGAACCAGGGTTTGTCTGAAAATAAAACTCACTTACTATCTATCATTGATGAGAATAAAATGCAATACGTCTCTGACCACGTAACAGATTCCTAACTAACCTGATCGATATTGGCATGCTGCATGAGTCGCTGTTGAATTATTTGTATCTAAATAAATATAAAAAGTCATTCGAGTTTAATCCAGAGAGGAAAACAACGCGCAATAAAGATGGCAGTTATAGATTCACTAATGTAAATAAAAATGCATAATTATTCATTTGAATAGTCCGATGAAGAATTGAACGTCTTGATATCCTTTACAGTGAGTTCAACGTGAAAGGCTTGATAATGAATCGCATCGTCGTACATTGTCTCATTTGAAATCTTTCACAGTATATAAGACAACTCGAGAGCCTGAATGTAATTATAACACGCATTGAAAAATCAACTCTATCGAACTCCATAAAAATTTCTACATCGCAATCCAACACTTTTTCGCGCTGTAGCTTAGCACGTTTTTCAGTGGTCTTCAATCAAACAGAAATGATTGAGTAGCCAATTAAATTCTTTTACTATGGACATGAATCAAATCCCAATCACTACTGTTAGCTTGCTTCTTCTAAAGGAAACAACAATGGGAATTTAATCTTTTCCTCTAGAGTAGAGAGAACCAGTAAAACAAAGATTTCAAACTTGTGATTACTGTATTTTCGGAGAGAAATGTTATGCAAGTTTGACAAAAATCGGCCAACTTGACTATTGAGTCATGTTAGAGCCATTGATTCAATGCTGATTCATTTTTATATTGATAGTTTTTCACTGGCTCATAATCGTACCACGGTTTCATAATACGTTCATGGTAGCTTGAGACCCTTCAACAAGAAGATTAATCCAAAACTATCAGGATATCTGAATCGAATCAGGAAATACATTACTGTTACTGAAAGAGTGTTCGATCAAATAAGAATGAGTCATTATGGCTATGAATCTGTTTGGTAATAGATTATTACGATACGCCATCTTTAGTATATTCTTAACCCTGTGTCTTTTACGAGCTCATAATTCATACTTTGTCTCATTTCTTGTCATCATTTCTAGATGATTCACCTTGAATTCAGCTTCTACTAATTAGGACTTTACTGAAAAATAGTAAAATCTCAAAGAGCATCTTACTATTTGATTCCATATATTTCATTTGACGTTTTGATTGGCTTGCCATTGACTCATCATCCTCATCTGCCCTTTTGGTTTCTTTTAGCGACGATGAAGGCTCCAGAGCTTGGGCTACGAATAGATTTTCGAGCATGGTTTCTTGTAAATGAATTACATATAGTCCATCTTCTAGTGCTTTTTTGCCTACTACTTGTAAGTGTGTACCAGGCACCAGCAGTACTTCATCTTCATTTGGATTACCAGAGAAATTTCGAATTTCCTTCCCATTGGTGCATTCAATTTGGAATAGCGTATATACACTGGTTGAATCGAGAAATCCTTCGACTACCGACGTAGTTCCTGTACATGAACTAAATCCATACCAGATACAATCATTTTTGTAGTCATCCATAAGTTTGCCTCGAACACAACGCCAAATTCTTGTCTTCTTTGACGGCAACTTCTGTAGAGCGATAAGAAGTAACTGAAGGTAGGAGAACCAAGGGTTTAATTGACGGCGGTCACTAGATCGAAGTATTTTGTTCAATTGAAGGGGAATGGTTTGATCTATTTTTGATTGAAGAGTGTAAATATAGATAGCAACTGCCTCGTCGACGGTTAGTCCGTTTGCTGGAGACGTCATTCGAGTTTTTGCCATCCTCACCATATCATCAATGCTTGGGATCAATCGCCGCAACTTTTGAACTGCATCGTCAATCGGCATCGGTGTCAATGTTTCGAAGCCGTCAATCGGTGGCAATCGTCCTAAAGGCTCTTGGTCACCGTCCAAAAATCTTCCAGCTACATTTAGAGTTCTGGTTGCCATCAAATTGTTTGTTCTTAATTACAAAGTAATAGCTAATGTTTTATTGCTACTTTTTTATCTGGAATTTATATTATGTCATTTGCTGGGGACAATATTCTGGAGGAAGAAAAAAGCAAAAGTTCAACAGCACATGACAGAGAGAAAGAAATTGGTAATTGACAGAATTGAAATAGTGGAAAGTCTGCGTGAAACTACAACAACTACGTAACCACAACAGACAAGAGGTGCACATTTCACATGACATGTTTGAAACTTGTCCTTCAAGAATCTCGATTTTTCGTTGCTTCCATCAACAATAAAAGATTCTTTTGAATATTTTCAGCTGTCAACGAACTAATGAAACACCTCGCACAACTCGGTAAAAATCTTGCTTGCAATATTTTCCCACTTATTTTACCTGTGCAAATGTTACTTGTTACTGTACACAATTATCACGACTCGAAATTTGTTTATTGATGTAGTAGAAAGTAATAGAACAGAAAAAGTAAAAGCTAAATACATGCCTAAAAAGAAAAATAAAGCAGAACACTTTATGTCGTAGTCCATTTAACGTCAAAAGTTGTAATATATTCTCTTTCATGATTTAGACCTGTCGAAATCTATGAATAAATACGAAATATATCTTTGAATTAATACCGGCGGAGAAAAAAATAGATTCCTAGCAATGACCATAGATTTACATAAATAGATGTCACTGACTAACTTGCCTTCTGGTAAAATCAAGCCTCATGAAACTTATTGTTCATTATATAATGCTCGCTATAGGTAACACAGACCAATCAGAGGTAAGGTAGAACAAGCAAGAGTAAAACTTCTACATTGAGTATGCTTGATAAAAGATCGAAATCATTAGTGATGCTAATTTTTGTTTCTTACAGTTTTATTATTTCTATTTTATGTATTGCATTTTCGAAAGAATGTCACAAACATGCTGCGTTGTCATGAATAAGCGTCATGTGTATGACGAAGGCTGTCCCATAATTATTATTTTTTGATGACAGAGAATAGAAAAAAATAAAATCGACTTCCTTTATAGAATAACGACAAAATAAATAGTAAAGAAACTGATTTCTCAGAACAATTTAAAATTTTTACAAGTACTTGACAAAAAGACAATGAAAGAAGATACACAGAAAATTTTCTCATGTATCAACTTTATATTTTGATTACATCATAAGTCAAAATGAAGTTGTTGATAAGAAAGAAAATTGATTAGCACTTCACGTCGTTGTACTATAGATAGCTGCCCATGTTTACCTATCATAAAAAAAACCCTCTTGTTATTATTTTTAATTCTATTTCTTCAGGTAAAATTAAATAGACATTTTCTGTGTCTTTCAACACCAACTGCATAAAAAGTCGAAAGTTAATCGGCAGTCATATTCGTCTATTTCATCGTAGGATATTGCTAATACTCAAACTTCCAATGGGGGATAAACTTCGAGAGACCCTTCTAAAGTACAAAATTATGCTTTTCCTCATTGATATTTTGCTCTTCTGGAGAGCTGCTTTAATAAAACAAACCATCAAAATTGGATCAACGATTGAAAAATAACTTTTTATTTGATTTTCTTAGAGACAATTCTTGTTCGTGATTAGATAATTTCTTGAAAAAGAAATCCGTATGATATTGAGATACTCACAATTTGTAGTAGAAAAAAATTCGAATACAGCTCTATTTATTTTCTAATCAAAAGATTTCAATTAGAAGTAGAACAAACTTTCTCGTTCTGTCCAAAAACAGCCTCTACTAAATATTAGACAATAAGTTGATTATGTGAAGTTAGACAATTCATGATGAGCCCACCGATATTCTCTCAGTGATTTTTTTGGCTACATTAATCGTAGCAGTTCTACGATTAGAGTGATTTTCGTTGTCGACAATACGAAGTAGATTATGTAATATATAGTTATAATTACTGAAAAAATCCTTCACTTCTCGACTCATTCTTATACTTCTAATCGAATGAAGAGTTTCCAAACAAATAGTATCGTATACATATCTGTTAGAGTTCTTATGATTTATGTTCAACTGCAATCTCTATTCACATATACAATCACTTCTAACATAACTTTAACAGCCGAATGAGAGTATTTCATTTTATGTTTCATGTAACCGCAAGAAGTTGTTTATCAATTTAAATCGTTGAATTCAATATAATTCGAATCAGGCTTTTAGTTTGTCAACAGTCTAATATTTCTAGGACTCTGTCTATCTATTTCATATTTCAAAAATTCAGACAGCACTCTATTAGACAAGACAATCCGAACTCTAATACTTTAGGATGTCTTAAAAATCTTGCTCAAATTGATGTATGGTTATTTAGACATGAACGTTGTGCTTGATTACCTATTACGCAAATACATCATGTTGAAAACAGTCAGAACGACCTGAAGCTTCAAGACAGATCTAATCATTTGGGCGGATCTAAGTGTTGTTTCCAGCTTATGATTACAATTAAATATCTTAATTTCACAGAAATACTACAACTGATACATTACATCAGTCAAAATATTGGTCGTATATAAAGAATGACGCGAAAATGTTTACCATAATATGATGAAGTTGCAGTTCATTTCTATTTTATATCCGTCACATGTAAAACTGTGTTACACACTATAGGCTCACAATAGTAGACTGCAATTTATTTACAAAGACTTGAAAATATTCAATATTACTGTGTGATTCTTGTTTTATATTGTCCCTACGTATTTCTTACTTTAGACTATAATGATTAGCTATTTTTCAACAATGACTATCTATAAACTATATTGCATCAGATGATATATTAGTCATAAATAACATTTAGAAATCAAATAACTAAACATACATAAAAAATCAACCCCCTATCAAAAGACGATTGGTTTGACCAAAATGTTAAAATACCAGTCAACTAAAACAACGAGTTGATAAGGATAAACAGTCTGCATCATAGATTCTAATAAACATCTCACATGCACGATCATTCAATACAGTAATAAACATGTTGAAATTTTCTTTCTTCGGCCAATAAGTTATTTTGCATAGGCAAAATAGAACACTTCCTTTTTTAACTTTCCTGCTTGAATCAACAGAGACCTCGAGGCAAGGACTCTGGTGTTGACCTTGACACATGTTTGTGCACTTCACTTTAAAAACAAAGGACATGAAAAAATGATTGGAAAAGTGAAATTGCTAAGAGGCAATCTTAGACAGTGAGAAAATATTCTGAGGTTGATCGGGTGACATAGTGGAGTAGGGAGAGAGTCTCTTGAAAACCCAACAAAACATCAATTTCAGCACTTTGTTCTCGAGCATGTGTCTGTCATAAAATATTTCATTTGATTCAGCGGTACTGTCTACATGAACCAGGCGTGTTAAGAAAAAGAACGAAAATTAACTAAACTGTTTTTAGATCTAAAAATTGATTTTCCATGGATGAGTATGACCTTAGCTAAAGAGAATACTGGAATCCACACCCACATCTTTACTAGTATTAGTTCTTTTGAATAAAACTGTACGACACATATATACCATAGTAAATGTATTCTTTTCTATAATTAATTCTAACAATTATTCTATCAAAAGAAAAGAGATCTTCTATTCTCAATATATTCATTGAATGGAAACAGATAACTTTGATAAAAAAATCTTTTATTATTAAGAGAGAATGTAAGTGAACCTCGTGAACGGTCATAAAATGATTTTTCGTAGCACCCACTTTCTTTTATTTCATTCGAGTCTACGTGAAAAACTGGTCTAAAAAATTTTTTTTACTCTTGTACACCGATCTTTCGTATAGCTAGTTATTTGCATTTCAATTGAAGCACACTTCAAAATTGTGAAAAAAAGAAAACAAAAGTCACTATTTTTTACTTTATGATGTCGAATTGCGTCGTCTGGAGTCGCTAAACATCTCATTCGAAAGAGCGTCAAATTTTGCATCGAGTGATATCTTTCATCCTTTGGACATGTTTCGTTTATTTTGAAAAATATTTTGGTCTTTGAAAAAAAGAAATTTTTTCGGAAGAAACTTTTTTATAATCCTTGTAAAAGTTGCCGTAAATTTTATTAAGGTATTTCATAGAGTATTTAATTTTGAACAAGATGGACTAAGTTTGAAAGATTGATATGGGGAAGAACAGTTGGAAAGTTTGAAACGAATTTAGTGGGTAGGGATTTTAGAGGACGAATGTCCCCTTTGTTATATCTCGTTCCAAGAGCTTCGTTTCTGATTTCATATGCATATTAATTCGGATATTCGTTTCAGTCATTTCGTCGGATAAAAATTTTGAAACTTTTGTGCTTGGGGTACCCTCCAGGGATCTGTAAAAAAACGTTTTCTCTCAAATTTCTGTTTCTTGTAGTCTTTCCGACAAAGCTCAGTGCATTGATCACAGTTATGACGTTTTCATCAAAATTTACCTGATTAAACAGAAAACTAAAGATACCTCCGTAGTTCGAATCGTTTAGATAACCACTCACAAGATAAAATTCGTCCTTAACACTAAAAAGTTTTGAAATAAAACTTAATAGCAGCCCTTCCTTATCACAACAATAGTCTCTCGTGGATCACGAATGCTTTCAATAGAAAAATCTCACGATTATATCTAGTGTTTTACGATTGAAGGCACAGTTGTTGGGTACTTTGATGATGTAAGAGCTCCGAATCCACTACAGGTGGAAAAATGGTTGACTGCGCTCTCATCAAACGATACTCCATAAACTTTAGATTAGGTCTTATGAATAACGGCAAACAGAGTTTCAAAACCGGTCATTAAAACGAAATTTCAAGTAATATTAGGAAAATTTTCTCTGTATTAAGATAGACGGTAACCAACTGAGTTATACTGAAGCCATCATCGCTCTATATAAAGAAGTTTCGACGGGTGTATGGCTAAAAGAATTATTTTCTTGATAAAATCCTAAACTTATCGAATAGTGATGTCTCGATAGTTTTCTGTTTAATCTGGTAAATTTTGATTAAAACGTCATAACTGTGATCAATGTACTGAGCTTTGTCGGAAAGTCTACAAGAAACAGAAATTTGAGAGAAAACGTTTTTTGCAGACCCCTGGAGGGTACCCCAGGCAGTATTTCCAATAGCAGGTGTACCAAGCAGAAGTAAAATGTACAGAACATCTGCTACTTCTGATTTACACTTTGCTCTAAAAATCAAAGTGTACACAATACGTTTTGCAAAAATCATTTACACTTTGATTCTAGAGCTTTACCTACTGTATAAGACATTAAACTGTGACCTTTCAATTATGTTTCTTGTTGAAACTCATTTTCTTCTCATATTTAAAGAAATATTCTGTCGGCTTATGAAACAGTATGCGTACTTACCATTTATTTGCAGGCGGACGCCAAGGGAGTTGGAATGAGAGGCATAGGCGGGTTCTTCTTCAGTTCAACCGCATTTATACACTGATTGGTTTGATTCACATACAAAACATAACGTGACGTTGACGGCGCTACGTTTAAAATGACGAAATACCGTTCGTCAAAAACTCTGAGAAAGCTTTAGCCACATTTTTTTCAGACATGGGACTCTTATATCTCTTTCATAGTCCTGTTGTCCCTGCTAATTGCTTTCTAAATCTTAGTTTATATTCGTCACTTCGAAACGAGCAATACTTTTTGTCTTTTAGATCGAAAAAATTGGTTTCAGTACGTTTTGTACACTTTCGCGCTAAAAACAAAGTGTAAACGTATACTTTACTCATGTAAGTAAAGTGTACATGTACATTTTGCTTTAGATTTCTATTGGAAATACTGACCCTAGACACAAAGGTTTCAAAATTTTTATCCGACGAAATGACTGAAACGAATATCCAAATTAATATGCATATGAAATCAGAAACGAAGCTCTTGGAACGAGATATAACAAAGGGGACATTCGTCCTCTAAAATCCCTACCCACTAAATTCGTTTCAAACTTTCCAACTGTTCTTCCCCATATCAATCTTTCAAACTTAGTCCATCTTGTTCAAAATTAAATACTCTATGAAATACCTTAATAAAATTTACGGCAACTTTTACAAGGATTATAAAAAAGTTTCTTCCGAAAAAATTTCTTTTTTTCAAAGACCAAACTATTTTTCAAAATAAACGAAACATGTCCAAAGGATGAAAGATATCACTCGATGCAAAATTTGACGCTCTTTTGAATGAGATGTTTAGCGACTCCAGACGACGCAATTCGACATCATAAAGTAAAAAATAGTGAGTTTTGTTTTCTTTTTTTCACAATTTTGAAGTGTGCTTCAATTGAAATGCAAATAACTATACGAAGGATCCATGTACAAGAGTAAAAAAATTTTTTAGACCAGTTTTTCACGTAGACTCGAATGAAATAAAAGAAAGTGGGTGCTACGAAAAATCATGTTGTGACCTAGTAGATGGTTTTTCGATTTTCTCATGCATGCTCTCTGAAAATTTTACATACTTCTCATTTACGATCGTCATGCAATGTTTGAATTAACTTCTTCAAAATTGATGTTAATTGCCTGTTCGATGGCTATGTCTTCATTGATATTTTATTTTTCAATGTTAACATTGACATCTTGATTCAAATACTTGTCGATTTTTAGCGATTTCAGGAAGGCTTTAGCAGAAGAAAAACAAAGTTATAAAGATATCCACAAATTTAAATGTTTCATCTATCTAATAGTTGCAGTTCGATGAATGATCTCTTTTAGTAAATTATTTTTACCTTCTACTGGCACATATAAAAAGAACTCAATTTTATTACATTCGAAAACATTGAAAACGTTTGTCTACTTTCGGTCTAAAGATTGATCTGAATCCTTCATTTGCATATAGAGAAAAACTTTTACAATTGATATTTTTATATATTAATGATCGTCAGTGATTCTTTGTTCGACACATGACTAAATTTTTCAAGCAGTCAGCGATGAAAATCATGAATAACTTTAACAAAACAATCAGATATGCAATAGAAAATCATTTCGAATTGAGAATGAATCTTTAAAAAAAACGCTTTGTCGTTTCTTATGTCAATACGTACGTCGGATCACTGTTACAGTTTCACTAGATAATTTCCGGATGACACATGCTTTTTATTGATCATTAACAGTTTAAGTCTTAGCAATATTTTGCATGTGACAATGATCCATATATCGTCGTGTTTATCTCAATATGCATAATGAAATCGATTCATTTATGTCTATGAATACTATCCGATTGTTGTATGATTTAATACATGATAGATGGATTCTACTGTTAGTACAGATCTAGATTCTATGCAACAAGTCAATTTTGATATCAATGAACAAGATCGAACTGACTTTGATATACTCATTCGAAGGAAATATCTGAAATTATGAATAAATAATCCTGCATATATTTCAGATAGAAGAAAGAATTTTTAAACACATCAAAATTTGGTTAGATTATACGCCAAAATAACAGCAAATAACTGCAACGAACACGAGAGGAAAATGAAGGTATAACTAATGGTTTTAAGAACAAGTACAGATCATACAGAAGCGTGTGTGTGTGTGTGTGTGTGTGTGTGCACAGTGAGAAAAAGGAGAGAACATGTACGATAATAAATAAATCAAATACGTGTTCAATATTTTTTTTTCTGCTTTATGGAATGAAAAAAGAATAAATCATATCAAACACAGACGACAACACATGCGTAATCAAAGATCATTTATATTATATATATATAAAGAAAGAGAGAGAGAGAAAGATAGAAAACGAAATAGAAGATGAGAGAGTTCAAGTAATCAAGATCATTAAAATCGAAATAATTATTTGCTTGATATTTTTTAATGTCATCGATTATTTTCCACTTGTTTGCTGTTGTTGTTTCAATTGAAGTAAAACATTTCTATAACGTGTTAAATCTTTTTGTGAACGATTATTCTTTGGATTAAATTCGCATAAACTTGTTATTTTATCCCAATCATTAACTTTACCATTTGATGTTGTTGGACTATTTCGATTATTGAAAAGATCATCTTCCAATGTACGATTATTCGTACGATTTTGGCCTTTAGTACGTTCTAATTGTTCAGTACGTTGCTTATAAAAATCATCTATTTCTTTCTTAGCTTGTTCGAGCATTTCTCTACGTTTTATTTCTTCTTCCGTATCTTTTTTCTCGATACGTGCTGAGAATTCTTCTCGCCATTTTCGAATTTTTTCTGGTTCATTTATTTGTTCAGTATATTCCGATAATCCTTGATAGGGTGAGGCGTTCGATGGTATTGGAGAATAGCTTCCACCAATATTTATATTCGGTGAGTACGCACCTAAAATTGATATTTTCATCAGATATGAATAAAAGAAGACAGGAAATTTTTCATCTCATATGATCATTACCGTTTGTAAGAACATTACTACGATTTGATGTTGGATTAAATGGATCAGAAAATGAGTTCGGACTTGAATCACCTGTAATATCAGCTAATTCACGTTTTTCACGTTCGAGAAATTCAGCAGCAGGATCATTTTCAATTAAACCATAAGCGCTATTTGATATATCATAAGCAGTACTAGGACCTCCACTACTAAACGGATCGTCGAATGCCATAGTAAATTATTGAGAAAATAACAGATCTTTGAAATCAGCACAATAAAATAAGTGATCAAACGAGATTTACTACCTCTCAATGACGTCCAATTTCTTTCTATTATTTATTTGTTTTGTTTATTTGCTCTTTTTATCGATCAATCAATGTTACATATAAAACTATCCAATGAAAATACAAATGTTGTCAGATGTCGCTAGATATGTGATGATATATACATTATCGAAGATGAATTATACTTCTATTATAATATAATTCATCAATGATTATTAGAAGAAAATGTAATCATATCAAATAATTAAATTACATCAAAATCGAAGAGACAATTCAAATACAACAAAATAATTTAATTACGCTGATTTGTCATTTTAGGTTTGAAGTAATCAATGCTATAGTCTGATTTAGATACAAGAATGTACTATAATATTGTGGATATAAATAATTATCGTTTTCTATTGTTGATATCGAATAATCATTTTTTCAAGATATCAGATTTCAAGAAAATCAACAATGAATCATATCGTTTATCACAAGATAAAAATACGAGATTGCTTTTTGTTTTAAACTATAAAACGAAACCATATATAATCTTTCATATCATAATAAAGATTCAATATTTGATATGTTTTATGCAGAAAAATGAATGAACATATATTGACATTCTATCATATCATAAATCTCATTTGAAAGCGTTTATTCAAAATCAGATTCTTTAACATTCGTGTATGTAATAATAGGAACAGAAACGAAAAATATCCAATCGAAATTCTACTAACTCATAACTGATTCTATAGCTGGATGACGAGTGAAAATTAGTTGCCATGGATTTTATCCTATTTTGATAATCGATATTGATTATATAAGATCAGAATTTGAGATTAATAATTTATCTTTTATTTCAAGTTACTATAAATAAGTTTATTCAATCAATGAAATTGACTAATGATTGTATCCAGTTAATTGCTGTTCTAATTTGAATATGAATATTGATTGTTTTATTCAAGAATAATTTAAATTTAAGTTACAATTCTAAAATATCAAAACTGGAATGATAAAATAAACAGAAAAATAGATTAGTCTAATGCTGGTCTGAATGCTTTGTTGATTCATCTTCACCGATCAAATATTTATGTGGATCATCGGGTTTATTTTCGAGACCCTTATTAAATTTTTCTTCAGCATTAGGATCTGTTTCACATGCTGTAAAATAGTTCTCTTCGCCGACGAAACATATCTAAATCACATCAAAAATAAAAATATGAAAAGATTTTATTTATTCAATTAGAATATCGGATGAATAGATCCGTTGTCGAATTCATGATGGAAGTGAAATTACACATGAGCAGATAGCTATGTAAAACAGTTACGAATCATTGAAGTGTCCTTAAATTTCTTTTTAACACTTTTATATCCTAGAACAAATACTTCAACTGTATTGATCTTAATTCTCTTAAATCTTTCGATTATATCCATCGACAAGTTCTTTTCACTTTTAAACTCAAAATCACTTGATGATGTTAAGATAAAAAAAATTATATTTCAACAATTGACAGGGTCTCTAGAAAACTAGTTTTTTTTTCTTCAGAGGAATGTGAGTTTGATCTTGCCAAAAATTTCATCATACGTGTAGCTCGTCTCGTCGAGTTTATATGGAAATTTTCAGATTTTTCTCTCATATTTTTAAAGAGATATTTGCTAATTAATTAATTAAGTTTAATTAATAGTCAGATTTAACGACCAGTATTTTTACATAGATCGATGCTAAAAAAATTCATCGAAAACAATAACTCATGAAGAGAATTACAATCGTGGTATGCCCTATTTTGTTCATATACTGTTTGAAATAATTAAACTATTCAAAAATGATAAATGATTTTAAAAGACATGAATATCTTCTAACAAAAGTATAAACGTGAAATGTATACATTACAGTATCAACATAACTTGTTGTTGAATTCTCGAAAATTTTCAACACATAATTTGAATATCTTGTTTCTTTTTTATATTACTTACTTATCTTAACTCTTGAGTACTGTGTCCCGCGATGATAAAAACATATTTATAACAAACAAAAGAATGTCTCTTTCAGATCTCTACCTTTATCGTCGAAAGGTCGTGTAAGAAAACGAGTGCATTTTCAAAAAAAAAAAAGAATAATATCGTCTATGAACTTAAAACATAGAAACAAAGGAAAGTTCCTTAAGTTAATCATTCGATTCTTACTTCATGTCCATCTGGATCTGACAAAATTACAACTTTCACTGTATTCGACTCGCCTGGTTCTCCTAACTCCATAGCTGGTATTTCAATAGTATATCCTTCTTTTTCGATCATCTGTTCTATTAAATCGACGTCATTTGTTGAACACGAAATAGCTTTTCTACCATAACCAGTACCACGATCTAGAGGTTGTTTGAGTTCAATTAATTCAAGTTGACATTGATTATCAACAAGAAAGCCAGACTTTGTTTTTGCTTTCGATGTTGAATTTGGTATTCTTGAACCATAATACAGTTTAACATGTTGATCATTGGATTCGTTTTGATTGATTTTCATTTTTAATAAGCGTGTATAATAATTAGTAGATGTTTTTAAATTTGTTACATTCAAAGATAAACACTGAACAGGATCATCACCTGGATGAACATCTTCATCGATTAATATAAAACGATGACCATCAGGAGAACATATTATTATCGATTGTGTATTATCTGATTCAATAAATTTCTTATCAAGATATTGACGTGCATTTGTAGCAGCTTGTCGATGACGTATGGTCACAGATGAAAAATCATTTCCATAACTGTAGCCTTCGACATCATAATTGTAGTTTAGTTCAAAAACGAAAAAAGAATTTTCATGTCCATAACCAACCATAGTTTTTGACCATGGAGATAAAAAATCTCCATTACATTGTGCTGAACATCCGCTATCCATTTCTTCATGACGTAAAATTTTCATGTTTAAGATATTACAGAAAAAGTTTTTTGTCGCTAAACGATCTGTTATTTTCATTGTAAAATGAAGTAAACGTCGATCATTAGATAAATACTCTTGAAATGAAGTTCCATTCGACATTGTGAGATTTAATTTTTCTCTTGAATATAAAACAATGATTGCTTTTGTTTTTGCTTTGAGAAAATGCGATAAGAGTATAACACGTGAGAGAGTGTGTGTGTGTGTGATATTAGTGAGATGAATTTATGGTTGGTCAAAATAAGAACTAATCATTTGACAGGAACCTTGACAGCAAGAGAGTCAAAGAACTATTGAAATTTAAATTTCATGTGATATTAAAAGACGGTTTGTTTCTTTTTTGTTTCAATACAAGTTTTTTTTATGAACCTTGTTTGAATTATATATGTCGTAAAAGAATTATTAAGTTGAAAGAGTACCGCGATATTTCAATTTTTATAATAACCTGTTCTAAACATCTGCATGACATAGGATTTCAAATATGACGATACTATTGCATAATTACATGCATTTATAAACTAACCGAACAATCAGCACATGTTAAAATCATACATTTAACATTAATGCATCGAACAGCAGGTAACATATTTCATTTTTGTTGTTCTTATTTCAATAACAAATAGTTCTGTGTTTTTACTCACTCCTCTGTAAGTTGTGTGTTACTAGATATGATTCTTATCTAACCACGTTGAATGGGACTCGTGTATTTTATTCTCTCTTATATGCCACATTTTTACTTTTGTTCTCAGGTCTGTGTGTAGAAAGTCAAATGACAAGTACACTGCACGAAAATCAAATAGTTGCTTATGTTTCAATGTGGTAGGGATGAAAGCAAATTTCAAAAGGAGAGTTCTTTTCATCACTTTCATTCATTATAAAAAACTACTTACCGTTCTCAAAAAAAGAAATATTTTAAACATATATAAAAGTTAAAATGTTATAAATTAATAATGAAAATATTTTTGGCAACGATCCTCATCAAAATATTTCTCAGATATGTGAATAGATTAATAAAATTCGATTGAAAATATTATCAATACATTCTGAATTCATTAGAATATTATCCGAATGTTCATGTTTTCCCATAGTATTATGAGACTCTTTGGAAATCTCTCGTTTGATAGAGACTATCGATTGCTCTTTGAAATTTATATGATATTATACAATAGAGATAAAATGAATAATTTCAAACTAATCGTCTATAACTACATGTAAAAACGAAAAAAAGAGATTTATTTTCGCAGGATCAAACTCTAATAACATTAGTTTATGTATTTATCATGCATAAGTTGGATAGATGAGTACTGGTGTGCAGATATATTTTTGTTGGATATCCTCGTTGAGTGTGCATAGACTTGTTAATCTTGTAACTGGTAGATGATTAACAATAAGAGTGGGCGTTGTTAATTGTAATAAACTTTGTGTAAACATATTTGAAGGTTGTTGCTGTTGATGATTAACTGGTATTTGTTCTATACTTTGATATTCTAAGCCTTCTAATTGCTGTTGTGTTAACCATACAAATTGTTCAAATACGGATGATTTTTGATTCTCAATATAATTGGAAGAGTTTTGTTGTTCATGATAACATTGATTGGATAAATGAGATGAAGATGTTGAATAATAATCGGTATTAGGATGACGTGCTCGATTGATACTTAGATCATTTGGTTGAAACTGTGATATGAGCGGAGTTTCGATGACACGTTCATAAATAACTTCACGTGGTGGTTGTGGTTTGTATGGTAACCATTTTTCAATAATAATCGATCGAGGTTTTGGTGGTAACTAGAAAAAAGTGTAATGAAATTTGAAAGATAATTATTGATAGTTTGTATACTGGAGCCTGTCGTTCATAAACAATGGATTGTGATGGTGAAGATTTTTGTGGAAGAATTTTAGTTATAACTTTGACTTCTTGTTGAAGTGGTGGTGTGGGTGGAGCTTCACGAAAAATACGTGGAGAAGGTGTGGTAGGTTCTGGTTCTTGTTCGTTCAAGATTAATGGTGATGGTGATGGTGGCGGTGGAGGAATTATTTCTAAATATTCGAAATTGTTTTTTTCAATAAGTATTCTCGTATAAACATCTTTCCTTTCAATCTGCATTTCACTTTATGATATAAAATTCATATCGCTATCGATTGAAGTTTGTCTTTTTCTCATCTTGCACACAGAATACGCTCTCGGTCGAAATATCATCGGTACTATCTTTGACTATTTGATAAGATCAAAAACATTATTCATATGTTCCACATTTTTTCATATAACGATTGATTCTAAGATTTACATAGAACATGTCAAAGATGAAGTGAGATCAATGGATCATGAAGATAGTGTTTTGATGTAAGTAGTCATACATAATTGATGAATCCGAACATGTCCTAATTAGGAAAATCTCGTAGAAAATAGTTGTGTTGTGTCTCCCTTAATGTTACCTGTCTCTGGTCATCTATGAAAAAAAAACATCTAAAGAATATCACTAGATGAATGTGCACGTGTCAATCCTTGCTATCTCACATCTCAACATGAGCAAAAAGTAGAACTCACTCACTAGTGAACCTCTTGAGAGTTGCTATAAAACGGATTTCTCATCATCAATTCTATTAGTATGTATGAAAAAATCGGTGACAATAGATTTGAGAAAAAAAAACGCATAGATCTACTATGATAGCTAATTTTGATTTAATGCTTTTTATGAGCAAAGTTGTCTTTTCAATATTCGCTCATGGAAATGAGTGATGGTTAGCTTCAATCAAATCAAGGTTACACATAACAGCCTATAGACTTCTAATTTATATCAATGATGCAGATTTGATAGAACAATAGACTTTTAATCAGAATTGTATAGTCTATGAAGAGAAAGACAAACATACAAAAAGTCTATAACATAATAGTTGTGGTCCTACAAGAAATTATCGAAGAAAGTGATGTCGATGAAAAAATCTGTACCTCGAATAATCAATGGCCCAGACGGAGGAGGCGTTGGTGGAACAAGAAAACGAACAGAAATATTTCGCTTATAAGTTACATGATCAGTATTCCGCTTTTTAATAACTTTTGGATTTGGATCATTATTGAATTCAGGATGATCATGAATAAATTGTTCATATTTATCTACGGCAATCTTTTGCTGAGATGACAACGATGATGCTGACCTGTTGACTTGAACAGACGATATCTCTTTAGTTGGATAATGTTCACGAATAGTAATACGTTGTTTGGAAATTGAATCATCCATTGGTTTTACTAGTGATGGCGTTGGATGCTGATCACAATTAGGATCCATATCGTTAATTGAAAAACATTCACTGGATATTACACTCGATGAATCGAAATCATCGTCGAGTCCATAGATTTTTTTAATTTCATTTTGAAACTGATTTCTCTCTTGTTGAAGTGATATTGAATCTCTTGATAGAGTAGCATCAAGACTAGTACATAATCGATCATCATCTGATATCTCTGCTGTGTTTTCGTTCATTTCATTGATTGGTGTGAAATGAAGCTTTGGTGCCGAGCATGTATATGTTTCATGATACCATCTTTGTGATTGTCGTTTATCTATTTGTGGATGCCATGAATTCATAGAGCTTCTTTCAACGTCACCGAGTGTACGATTAGTATTAAAAGAAGATTGCATATATGATACTGTACTAGGAGAACTACTATTTTCACCGGCTGTTGTTAAATTAGATATAGATTCATTAATCATTTCTAATGAATCGTGATTATTGATATGATTTAAATGATAATGATGATATTGAGAAGGATCAATTGGTATATCACCGATTCGATATGTCTTCTCAGTTGAATAAATACACTAAAATGATGAAGAAATAATTTTCAAAATTTCTACAGCAATCGGATTCTATGCTTAGATAAAGCTTGAAGTAAAACTGCTCAGGGAGTAGGGAACTACCATTTTTGTTCCAGGTCATAGTCATGGTTCAATTTTTTTATAGCTCCTGATCTCTATTTGTATAAGACACGATTTGAAAGGAGTGTTGAAGTTTTCACGATAGGTAATTTGTACCCCAATCTCAATAGCATACTGTGAGAGCCGCTATAAAAGGACTGTATGTGTACGTAAGACTATCTGAGATGCTGCTGTTACTCTCTGATTAGGATATCGAGCGTTACACAAGAATCTAATATGACTATCTTCACTCTTCCATAGACTTAAATTCTATATTTATAAACATCTTCTTTTAGTACACGAGTAAGTCATATGTAACTAGTGAGAAAATATCTCTCTACTAACACACACAAAACAAACCTAAGGCAATGAAATGAGCAATAGTCGAATCACGTCCTAAAAAACAAAAATGAAACAAACTCAAACTAAAAATTTCGCATTCATAGACATCAGCTAATTAGAAACTGCGTTTCGTTAAATGTTGACTTGCTACACAGTTCTTTATTTTCTGAAACTAAAATGCATGTAATGAAAGTTGATGTCATTTTTAGTATGTCGCGCCGCTATCGAATAATTTCACCCTTTTTTTGTGAAATTGTTTTTTTGCAATGAAATTAAAAAAAAAAGTCTTTCACTTTGTACATACGCGGTTTAATTGTCTGTCTTTATTTTGAATCCATGATGTATTATCAATTATTGTAGAGTTCGTAGATGATAGTTCTCCATCAATCATACTTGAATTCCGATAGACAATTTCATTTCTTTCTACAAGACTTTCATCATGGTGTGTTATAGTTGCCATTAAATATCGCCTTGCAAGAATATATTATGTTGATATTTAAAGCAACACATGAATGATTTTTCTTTTTCATTTAATTGCCAAATAAAATAAATGCAATCAGACATATTGTGTCCTTTCTTTTCTTTTTATTGGTAATATAAGTTACACGTAGTTTCTCTTGTTCGTATAGTCGAACACACACTTTTCAAGGTTCACTTTCCCCTTTTTTTTTCTCTTCTATTTGTTGTTCGATATTTAGATATGAACGAAACGAATGATTCAGTTGAATCAATAGTGGTACAACATCCATCATCTATTCTTGACTTTTCATCTCAATATGGATCGAATTTTGCACGAAGTTATGCGATAAAAAATATATGCAAACCACCATCAATCTATCCTCTCTATGGAGATTCAGCACAAGCATTGGTATTTCGCACATATGGTCCATGGTGGATAAATATGCCATCATATAAATTTGAAAAAAGAAATTTTCAACGTTACGAGAAGTTATTTACTAGTCGTGATTTTGTTGATATTGAATATCCGACGTTATTTTCTCAATGTACAAGTTTAAATATTTATGAAACCTATAATCCCGGTGCCCTTGAAGTAGTCTATGTTGGAGAAGAGACTAATGATGAAAATATTACATGGCATCGAGTATGGAAATTTCCTGAACCATTTAGTATTATTTTAAAAAATCAAGAAGAAATTTTAATCACAAACGGTAAGAAATTCTAAAAGAAAAACAACGATGTTCATCAGTTTGCATTCGAATAAGCAGACAAATCATCGTTTGATACAAACTAATAAAAATTCCAATTTACTAATTATGGAAGAGAGAGCTTCTTGTTAGTTTTGCTTGTTAATCCTTTTAAACTTCAAAGACATGTAATTAAGTTATAAATCCATAATAATTACCTTCGTTGAGTAATGACGTTGTTCTATATTCAAAATAGATAAGCAACTATTCTCAAAGTTTAGAATCAACGAGTTTTGAATGGCTATGAGGAATTAGTTGCTTGAAATAATTTGTCGAATAGCACTCTCACAATTAAGAGACAAGAATATATGATCTTGTAGCGAGAATACTCGTATGAAAAGAAAACCTACACCAATGACTCACGATGATCTTGAATAACAATTGCTTAAAACTAGACAACATTTATTTCGTTTAACTCAACAAACTAAAGTACTATACTTTTTCATCGCTTGATTTATATAAACTCATTCAAATCAAACACGAGCAGCACATAAATATGAGAGCAATCATCGTTTTGAACTGCTGCCTATTTAAAAATAATCACTGTATGGATATTACTATTTCCAAATAGGATTATTTTTTTTCTTCGTTAAGCAATCTCTTCCTGAACGGAGTCACTGTTAGTTGATTGTTGCATTTAAATTTGACTATAAACAGGAACCATAGTATATAATCATCAACTTTAGACTATTGATACGACACATGACGACTCATTAGTTCTAAGACTTTTATTATTATCGTAACGTTAGGTTGTCAACAAATGAAAGATTTATTTCCGAATCATGTTAATACTACAACATCACAACTTCAATCCTTATGCTTGAATACTGATAATGAACACATATCGAAACTTCATACACAACATACGTATCCACCTGCGGCTCGTTTTTCACGTATTCTTAAAATTCCCTTGGAAAATAAATTCTCGTTTCCAACTCGTCACATTCGTCTCGAATTCGATCATTGTACAACGAATTATTATATAGAACTTGATTCAGTATTACTATGTTGTAGAAGTTCATGTACAACTATTCAATCTAATCCAGTGGTAGGTCAATGAATATAACTAAAACGACATAGATGTATTGTTTTGATTGTAGAACATCATTCCCATACATGAAGAACATATCACGATAGAACATGAAAATTTTCTAACAAAACTGCCGTTTGATTTACTTTTTCTCATTTGTTCCTATCTTGATTTACATGCATTAATGCAACTTTCATCAACATGTCATTATTTACGTGAACAATGTCTTCATCCATTACAATTTCAATCTCTAAATTTACAACCCTATTGGAATAGTGTTAAAAATGAATCGATTGAAAATTTTTTCTTTACTCATTGTACACAAACACGATATCTTTCATTGGCATGGACAAAAGCAATACAATATTCAACATTTAATCAATTATTAAATACATGTTCGTATAAACTTGTTCAAATTAACCTTGGTTGTTGTCAATATTTAACAGGAGAATATCTTCAAGCCATCGTTACTAATTGTCCTAATATAGAAATATTGAATTTAGAAAATTGTTCGAAATTAATTAATCAAGATTTTATACCATTGATAAATCTTCGTCATATTCGAGCATTAAATGTTTATCGAACAAATATTGATTATAGAACATTACTACCATTGATCGATAATAATAAAGAACATTTAGAAAGTATCAATTTAGGTAAGACGAAGAATAACAAATCTATACTTTTTCTATTGTATATTCTAAGTTTCTGAAAATATCAAGTAGTCGTCAACATTGTCATCTACCATTGATGTGAATGCAGAATTGACAGAATCATCTTATTCGATGTTATTCTGAAGATTTCATTCGATAAGAAAAACAAATGCTCTTTTCTATAGTAAAATTAATTTTTCATGTATATAACAAACCACTCATGGTTGTCTAAAATTGAATCACTTGAAAACGAGATCTTCTTTTTGGGAAAGATTTTACGAATAATGATAACGAGTATAGTTTAACGCAAAATAACGGATAGTCTCTTTCGTTACTACTGCAGTATTATTTTCTATTATGATCTTTTGAGAAACTGGCGGAGCAGCTTTTACTGCTATCTTCGCTGTAGGATGTTCACTATACACTATTATCCACTTCCTAAAACCAAGACTCCTGGTTGTTATTGTTGATAAAATTTTGAAAGAAACATGATAGAGAGCACGACTTTCATCGTTGAAAAGAACAGTAATACATCGGAAATCCTATATATTTTAAAGAATGCTCTTTTCACAAGACCTTGAACGTGTAAGACATGTTTCACCTTATCTCGAAGAAACAACATTCTCTATAATTGAAATTCTCAGAACATTCCATGGGCCACTAGATATGTTTTAGAATGAAATTCCATTAAAAATTTCAGGAGATGTGTACCACATCTTTGTAACGGAAAGTGCGAAATTTTCAGAATTCATATCGTAAAGATTAGGTTACCATATGGATAGATCAAAATGATAAAAAATATCAACGAAGAGGCAGAAGTCATTGGTTTTCTAAATGTTCCTTTAAAAAAAGTGTTCATGTCTCTCGATGATCTGATGGATTTAAGATGGTGAGCATACCTGTTTGTAACTGTCAAAACCGCTTACATCTCTCATGTTCTTGTCACTAGTTATGAAAAGAAATATTTACGGGTCTTCCATTTTTGAAATGAAACTATTTCGTGAGGCGTGACTGTAGATATGCATTTTACTTTAATTACTTTGCTCGTATCAATCGAATAAAAGATTAGTTGTAATACATTCCGTATGTCATAAATCAATATAAATTTTCTTCTAGATCTTTTATTTTATTTTTGAAGACATTCCTCGCATTGAGATTGAAGTTCGAGCTACCATCGAATTTTTAATTGATTAGATTTCAACTTTTATTTATTTTAATAAAGACGATTCGCCCTGCTATTGTTTTTTTTCATTTCAGGTAGCTGTAAGAATTTAATTGATACTGTTGGCATCGTTAAATTATTATTTGCTCGTTGTTGTAATCTTCGTTCCATTGATCTTTGGCGTACGTCTATTATTACACAAAGTTGTTTTTTATCAATGGTCGGTCTACCGTATGAGAATGAAGACGAAGAACGACGTATATCAAAATTTTCAATTGATGAGCAAAACGAATTGACACTTGTTTATTCTCTCGTTGGTATGCCCGTTGAAATTCATTCGTTGACACATATGAAATGTTTAAGTGAAATTGACATTGGATGGACTGATCCACCTGGTGGCTTTGTACAAAATTTAGTTAAACAAGCAGGTCATTCGTTAATTAAAATATTTCTAACGGCTTGTAGACGTAAGTTCGATGATAATATAAATTGTACGATTCTCTGTATTTGTAAAAATAGATGTAAGTAACAACGATGTCATAGCTATAAGTGAACATTGTCTGCAATTACGTCAACTTGATTTACTTGGTTCAAATATGATAATGAATGAATCTGTTGAATGTTTACTCAAACGTTGTCTGTATATCGAATTTATTGATTTATCATTTTGTTCAAAAATTTCCGATGAAACAATATCAATATGGAAAAGTCAATATAAAAATTGTTTCAAACGAAGTTATCAACCTGTTAATAACGATGATATTTATTCAGAATTTCCTTAATTTGTTTTCTTATGATATGTATTCCGTGTGATTCCATTTTTACAAGTCATGAAATCTTGATATTTTCTATAAATAACATATTATGGTTTTTATTGCTAAATAAAAATAAATAATCGGAAATACTCTATGAATATTATCTCTTGATAGCAACATCGTATGGATTTATTGGTAATGGATAATATTTGTTGTGTCTTCTGTGTGTGTATTTATATTTTTGATATTGTAAAAATTTAATTCGTTCGATTTTCCTCTCGTTGTTCGCTTGTGTTAAAAGTATTAGATTGAAATATCGACAGCATTACATTACTACATTCTTGCCTTGTTCTATTCGTTGATTAAAAAAAAGCCGGAAAAGGAAAGGACTTGAGATCCGTTATTGAGAACAAAAAGAAAAAGAAGAAATAAGGAAGTTCTATTTCATTTTCCTGTCATTAAAACATTTGATAATTCTAGTCTATTCGACATTTAAAAAAGGAACTCCTATTTAACATGACAAAAATTCATATGTTAGAGTTTTCTTTTTATTATATTGATATTGTTATGAGACGATGTTTTTAACATGATTCATATGTTCAAGATACTGAGCTCGTTGTTTATAAATATATGCTTTTATTTCATCGTCGATATCAACTGTAGTTATTGATTGTTCCAAATAATCGACCGATATTTGTTGTAGAACGGAAATGACTAAGACAAGAAAATAATTGTTAATGAAAGAGCATATATATATTTAGGATTGAGTTTATTTACTTGCTTGTGCTGTCGATATATTATTATCATAATAATATGTTTTTAACCATTGACATAAATTAACGATAACATGAAAAGCATCAACACATGTTCTATTGTGAAATTCACTAGAAATAGTCAAATGATGATTAGTTTCATTTCAGATCATTAGAAAATATAAGATTCATTGCACAAACATAAATGATTATTTATCGAAAAAGAAAAGATTGTTCATCTAGACTGCCGGTATAGCTTTAAAGCTATTAAATGCTTGAAAGAATTCGATTAATATACTTCTAAATTTATATTTCTAACAATGACAAGGATTCTGTATATTAGTCAAAAGTCAAAAAATTTCTTCATGTCATATAGGATTAAGTTTTAGAACTCTATTTAGCATTTTGATAGCATCAAAAATAATTGTCGTTGAATTGTTTGTTCTTTCTGTCTGTTTTTGCAATTCAAACATTTGTCGTAAAAACGAGGGATGTATAAGGTCTTCTTTAATCATCATCAACACATTCTAGTTAGTGTTCACTGAAGCATTCGCGCAAACTATGACATTAAAAAGAAACATTTTATAATAGAGTCTACTGTCTCAACGTTTCAACCAATGTTAATGTTATTGTAAACAGAATCGGAACAAGTTCTATGTTGATGATTCAGTTCACGTTCCCTAATTAAAATAGTTCATTGGACAATATACATGTAAATATGTGCTTGAGAGTACAAGTTGATTGTGATGTTATATTCAGTAGAAAAACAGGAATTTTTTTTTTGTGTTTGTTTCAATCAATATTCTACAGAAATTTAATCAACATAAGTTTAACTTGGCTATTCGTGTTCACGTAGACATTATTTCAAGGTAACTTTACTTGAATCAGTATAATCAACTGAACTACAAAAGGAATTTTTCAATTAATAATGTCAATTATTTATCTATATTTGCCCGCTAGATATGCTTCGAGCATGATGATTTTTTTTATGTATCTTATCTTCTATTATATGTATGTTGCATTAAAGATTAACTCACATTAGATCTCGTTGTTTACGATGATCATTTCTACCATGATTATTACTAACCAAACAATCGCCTTCCTCTTCTGAATTATGGATACTACTAAATATACGTCGAATTGTACCCAAATATTTCATTACATACGTTTGACAGGCATGTTTCAACATGTCTAAAGAATTTTGATAAAGAAACAAAAATTCACCACACGTTCCATTTATTCAATTCAACTAACCATATTGAAACCGATATGAAAGCTTAATAAGACATGCAATATTCTTTTCATTTATATCAGGATTGAATATTGGATAAATAAATTCAAGCATTGATAAGAAATCATTTAAATCAACATCATTCAATGAGATTGGTTCATCTTTATTATTTTTTAAAAATTCTTCACGAAATATTGGCGAAGCTGCCGACAGTAAAGCTTTATCACACCATATTGTCTGTTGATTGATTATTATTTTTGCATTTGCCAATGGTCGTTCACATAAAAAATAATCATGTATATCGATTTTATCGTCAATATTTATTAGTTTTCTAGCAGATTTTGATACGTTCGGTGTTGACATTGAATGAACACGCTTAATACTATTAGTATTTTGTTTTTTATTGACGGAAATAATGTCCATCATAACAGATGATAGAAAAACAGAGAAGTTTGTTTTAATCAAAAATTAGATGTAAGAATAAAAGCGCCAAATTTACAATCCATGTTCAGTTGTTTGATACTATTATTATTATTATTATCATTAGTAGTATTATTTTTAAATCTTATTTATTTGAATTCTTATATGAGAAATCCGATGAAGTATTCATGTGCACCATCTTGAAATTTGCGATGCACTTGAGAGAATCAGAATTGCGAGCTAGTATTGGTCTCTATAGTTTTATTACATTCAACTGCAAGTACATGTCAAGTCGAAAAGAAAACATGAAAGAGAGAGGAAGATTGTCGAATGCTAGATTTGTTATAATCATTCATGTGTGTGTCCTACCGTTCATCTTCTCTAGCTGTTATTGTTTTTTTTACATATAAATAATCATGTGCACGATGAATTCAATTAGGTGAGATGGATTCTTTCGGTCAGAGAAAAAGATAGGGGAAAAAAAGAAAAAAAATGACGACTCGCTTCTTTTTTCGCGTCCTTTTTCTTGCCTGTTGGTGATGACGATTAATCATTCATAATTTGATCTTTCCGATCTTCCCTTATTCTTTATGCAATAAATTTTCTTTCCTTATTCGATGCTAGAAGTATGACACAACCATCATGAAAATACTACTGAAATGAACTTATGTGCTATTGACTAAATGAACGACTATGTAGATTTCGCATATAATAAAAGTCTAATAGACAAATAGATGAAAGGAAAAAAAAACAAAGAAATTTGTTATAATAATTCCAGTTTCAGATTGTGTCAGAAGATGAAAAAATCAAACACGCATACTCGAATGAACGTGTACGTCTTATACATTCATAGCCGATCGATTTTCTTCGATAGTAAAGACGATATGTCTTTTCCCAATGGAAAGACATGAAGTTCATAGGTTTTTTTTACTCTGTTTAACAAAACTAGCCATGTCCCATATGACTTATAAAATTATGATAAAACAGCAGATGAATAATTGAAAAGTGCAATCAGATAGGTTTTTCTTTTGGATATCTTTAAGTTCATATATTATTATTGAATGGTTGAATTCCAGGTATCTCATCGATGAATACAAGTTAAGACACGCGATCGCGATGCATTTGATAATTCGATTAGTGAAGACGAGGAAAGAAACTCTTGTGTGCAGCCGAGTTACTCATAGAATGGAATAGCGATAAGACAGTCGAAGAAGACAGTGAGAAAGAGAGATAGAAGCATACACAATTCAATTTTTTGTTTCTTTTCTCTTGACAATGCTCAGCACGTCGTCGTTGGCATCTTGTTCTCTTAGTGGAAATAAAAAAAGAAAATTGGTTTGACTATACGAACGTTGATAAGGTGGTGATACAAAATCTAATTTTTTTTTCTATCGCTTTAATATTATTTTACTACTTTAATTATAACTAGTTTAGAAACGCATCACTGCTCACATGCATGTCTACATAAATATATAAATAGATATATTTGGATGATAGAATGTATAATAAAAAGAAATATACGTTTTTTCTCATGCATTATTAGTGAATTTTTTTCTCCTATGTATTGTAGTCTTTGCTCTATGATTTAGAATGGACAACATGACACTTAGTGCCTTTTTCTCTTCTAGTAACGACAACCAAATTGTGTAAGTACTCTTGAGACAATGCAAAAATAGACAGAAGATGCTGACAGCGGAAATCTACGAAAGTCATCCTCCACAATTTATTTTGTATTATTCCGATAAATCAATGTTCGTATTAATACATAGATCGATCAATTTATAGTTCATTTTGTCTTCTATTGAACATAGGGTTTTATTAGGTCAACAGAAGTTAAATCATAATGAATAGTCTGTATATAAACAAATATGAACAGTTAAGTTGTCACAAAAATGTCATTCATTGCGTGTTTATATCACAATAAGAGTGGAAACACAAACATACAAGAAGACCAACATCACTTTTGCTAACATCAACATGAAGGATGTTGTAGGAGTAAGAGAGAAAAGTGTTTTTATTATTATTTTTTTACGACACCATCGTCACAACTCCTCGAAAGTAATCGAAGAAAAATGCTCTGTGTCTTTGCTGTTTTTCTCTCGTTTTCTCTCTCTCTCTCTCTCTCTCTCTCGCCTAGTTCTCCTTCTTTCTTCGTTCTCTTTTGTTCTCTATGTGCGTCTGCCTAGTTGCTTTGACGGTTGATGATGATGATGAAATAGAGTGGCACTTTTTCATTATTTGAAATGACACAACCGAAAGAGACGAGTTGAGTTAGAATAGAAGAAGAATATTTTATTTATTGTACACAAACCTTAATTCCTTTTAAAAACTTCTTCTTTTATTACCATCAATGTCGTCTAGATAAGATAATGTATCAGATTATTGCAATCCCTACTATCTTCTATCAAATGTCATGAGACTATTTCACTATTAGGCTTATTAGCCATCATATTTCGAATGATTATCGGTACACAAAACGTACGCACATGTGCACTTATGTTCATAGTGCTTATGTATTTAATGTTTGGTGCTGCTGTATTTAATGCTTGTAAGTATTTTATTCATGGTTAGATAATATAATCATTATTCTATTGTTTATTCTAGTGGAATCAAAAGAAGAAGTTCGTCAACGTGGTATTCTAAGACAAAGAATGGCTCGTATCTTATATAAGAATGATACAATTCAAAATGAAACAATTTTCAATAGTTTAACAACAGCCATATTTGACAATCGACATGCACGTACTGGTACAGCTAAACAATGGACATTTCCTGGTGCCTTTTACTTTTCTACTTTAGTCGTAACTTTAATCGGTAAATTTCTATAGAAAATAGATTTTTAATTCTATTGATTGTATGTTTTTTTTTGTTTCCTTTTCTGTAGGTTATGGTCATACGACACCAAAAACAAGTATGATAAATTGAATTTATGTTTTCTTTTTCTTTTATACTTTTCGATAGTACTAAATTTTGACTTCTTTTTTTTTCTCCTGAAATATTAAGAGGGTGGGAAAATATTTTGCATGGTGTATACAGTTGCCGGCGTGTAAATATACATACAAACATTTTTTTTGTTTGTTTGCTTATTGTCGACATTTTTGCTTTTGTATAGACCTCTCAATTTGATTATGTTTCAATCAGTTGGCGAACGATTGAATGCTATTATTTCATTTGTATTATCACGTCTTAAACGTTTATTCGGCTTCCGTCGTCATAAAGTATCCGGTTTTGAATTGATTGCTGTCGAATTTGGTATGACAACAATGTTAGTACTCGGTGGTTCGTTTATATTTTGCAAACAAGAAAAATGGTCGTATTTTGAATCGATTTATTATTCTCTTGTTACATTTTGGACGATTGGTAAGAAAAATATAAAATACCATAGGCAATCAATCATGTTTGACTTTTTTTTTTGAAAAACTAAAACTAATCTTACAACTAAATTTTTGTTCAATAGGTTTCGGTGATCTAGTTCCATTGGCTAGTGTACAACGTAGTGGTCATTCACTCTATTCTCGTTTGGGTTATTTTATTTTTACTATATCGTTTATACTATTCGGTCTAGCAATAATGGCTTCATCATTGAATTTACTTGTTCTTCGTCTAGCTCAGTTTCACTCAGAAAATGGCATCGGTGGAATATCCGATGTTCTCGGTCGAAATGAAGAAGATCTTATAGCTGCTGCCATTGCTGAACATCGTGCATCGATACATGTTCAACAACGTAATCGCATTTGTTCGAATGCTGGTCTTATTCAACAGCAAAAAGCACTTTCGACATATATTCCTATAAGAACATATTCGTGGTGGTCATTGTCATCGTCGAATTCACAAATTGATTTCAATAAAAATTCTCAAGATGAAACTTGTTGTTCAGGATATTCTTTATATAGTTGTAAAATACGTAAACGACGTCATTGGCATTCACGTCGATCGCCTCAAAATATTAAACATTTACTTTATTTCAATCAAATATTAGAAAATCACAAGTTGGCATTCGTGCGGAAATCCGTAATTCCTAATCAATATAATCATAATATGACAAATCACATATCAGAAGTAAACATACAAAAACAACAACGAATTTCAATATAATTTTCATTTATCTCAACAATGACAACAGCTGAATTTCTATGATGTCATTAAAATACAAAAATGACGAATTCCATCCAGATCATTGATGTTGTTATCGATTTCTACGCTTTTGACAAGATCAATGTGCTCTTTACATATTATATGTATGTCTGCTTTTGTTTGATTTTTAACACATGTTCTTGAGAGCTCTGTTTGTGAGCAAGACAATAGAATATACTATGAAAAATGTCACAATTGGCTTCTCGAAACTCGTGGTTTTTTCCTTTTCCTAGACTCAAAAGGAAAGAAGTTATTAATTGTAATTGTGCTCTTTTATTCTTTTTGTATGTATATTATGAAGTGGAGATATTTGCTTCTTATTTTTCAAATGTCAACACAATGAACATGATGTTTTGCTAATTAAAGCAATAATATAACGAAACATTTTTTTAATTATTTTTGATGTATGAGCTAGAAAAGATATAATGGATATAAAATACATTATATCAAACGAAAAGAACTTGCTGATATTTTTTCTTCTGTAGAATTTTTAATTACAAGTATAAAATAGTTTTCAAAAAAATCAAATAGCTGCCATTATGAAATAAATTATTGCCTTAAGAGAAAGGGAAAAGCCTTTCATGTAGTTCAATATGACCTGTAGAGAAGTTCACATTACTAACCAATTAAATTTTGGCCTCGAAAAATGCTTTAGAATCAATAAATGTGTTTCTCTTCGTTCAAACATTTAAGCCATACAAAGACGTGATTTATATATATATATATTTATTGACATAATAGTTAACATCACATAAACACTAATACGGTCTTTTTTTTTTGCAATCCGTATTATAAAGCTATATTAACTCTTATTTTTAGAATGAATATACAGAAGCCTGATTTTTTTTTTAATTATTTTCCACTATCTCTCTAATATAAAGTCGTAGATAATGTTCGTACATGTTAAATACAACTATAATATATGATACATTTATTTCAATTAAATAACTGAATATATTTGTCATTCAAATATAGTTCTTTCCATTAGTACTATATAGAAGTGTGAATAGTGAATTTATGGCTTCATTTGAATAATATTTATATATATATATATATACATACTAATAATCGAATGATTACTATCATATGTGATGAAAACAAAAACACTAACGCAATCAACTTAATTATCTTATCATAATATCGATATTATCATGAAACGAAAAATTTACGATTAATTATACATATTCTATCCTATATAGATTGACTTCTGTTGAATTATATGGTATAGAAATAAAATACTTGAGTCTAGAGCACTAAAAAACAAAATGATGAATTAATTCGTATATTTTGTTTTTTTTTCTGTGTTGAATTACAATGGATTTTCTCATTAATAATTATCTAACTATTCGAAAGTAGAACTGTGAATTCAAGATGACAAATAGCATCCGAAATTTTATTGAGAGTACTCTCTCATGCTGTTGAAAATTTGTTATCGAGTATGAAATATAACTGAAGTAAGCAAGTGTCATCAGGTATATTCATTATGTCAATTGAAATCTTTCTTATCGAGCTAAAATCAGGAGAAGTATGTCAGTTCATTTCTTATTCACTGTCAAAATCCATACGAGATTAAATTAGTTGCTCTCAAAGCTTATTACATTCATGTTCCATTTCTAATGTATATCTCTATTCTTTTTTTCAACTGTCAACAATAAAGAATCAGGATCAATGATGATATATATCGTGACATTAGTATTCGCCGCTTTTCTCTAATTGTTGCCAAATGTATACAGTTGCTTTTCAATTAGAAATTTTAAACAATCATACATCTACACACTTCTCAATCGAAATAGACAAGTACTTCAAAAAAAAAAGATAATTATCGATATAAATGACTTGCGTCTTTTGTAAAAATTCTTTGCACCACTAGCGTTTGTGATTGATCCTTGTTTGTCTGAAGTTGAGCTTATTTTTTCCTGTCTGCCTTTTATTTAACACACAATCACACAAAGAAAACGACGAAGTACACAAAAAAAGAAAAAGAAAGAACACGCTATGTTATACAATAACATAATGAAACAAAGAAAAAGGAGAGCGAAAGACACGCAAAAAACCAAAAATTTTCTTTTTTTTTTT
>OENT01000789.1:0-45322 GCA_900239685.1 Rotaria macrura | reverse complement strand
TTTTTTTTTGTTTTTCTTTTCATGTATACATATGCGTTTGTCGAGTATAAAAAGAAAAGCGTCTGAACGAAAATCTTTTTTTTTTTTGGTTTTTGTAAATTTTTTGTTTTTTTGAAACATATTAAATTTTCTTTCAAAAAGAAAACTAAATTTCTCTTCACATCATCATCATAGATTCGAAACAAGTTTTACATGAATAATTAGATTCTCATAGGAAAACGAAGAACAAAGAGAAAAAAAATACGACGTAAAAAAAAAGGAAGAAAAGCGAAAACTTCTATTGACTTAATTAATTTTTTTTTTTAAATTTTGATCATGATTGATTTCGTCGGTGTACTGTTTGTTGTTCAGAATAATGTCGTGGACCATGATAGGACATGTTTGGTAATTGCCTATGTGGATGATAATGCCGATGAGTATTTGCACGATAAAATCCATATGATTTCGACGATAGACTCGATGGTGATGACTAGAATAGATAGAGAATAAGATTATTCACTTCGTATGCCGGATATTTTTTTTTTCCTTAAATGACTCGTCTTATTTCCGTAGCCCTCAATTTGAAATACTCCATTCGAGTTAAAACTAATGACGTACATTTCTTTTTAATTGCAACTAAAAAGAATCTGATTTTATGAAAAACTTTCTCTCGTTTCACTAAAGCCCAATGAATTCTACTTAATTACATTTGACATTAATGATAAATTAGTCAATCGAGAACATTCGTAGATGATGATGGGGGAAAAAAGTGCAAAATAAAAGTTTCAAAACAATCCGATATCTTAAAATAGTTTCTAATTAATATCGGAAGACTTATTAAAGACAACGTTTCATGTCAACATTTAGAATTGATTTCGATTAAGAATAATATTTCAAGTGTCAAAAAAAAACTATGAATATCTTAACATTTTCGACCACAAGTCTGAATACTTGTCGGTTCAACTTTTCAACATCGTAGAATATACTCAACGAACGTTGCAACTATTTTAATTGGCTGTCGACCTTCAGGCGAACTATTAATAGAAAACTCAATTAGAAACTACGCTTGTAAACAGTTCCGATCCGAAGAATATGTAACAATATCCAAATTTTAGATGTCTTCTAACTTTATCGTACGGCTCTGTAGGAATAAAATAAGAGCAAATACGATTCAGATCGTTGATTGTGTTAGAAAAATATAACGTTTTTTTTTTTCGAAGAAGTCAAATTATCTATCTGCATTCAATCATCTGAAGTGAGTTCAACTAGTAAAGACTTGATTTTCTCGTTATCATCCATTTTTAAATAAACTGAACGTTAAATTTTTAAACGATGACTATCTCGACAGATGCGTGTCTATGTTTTCGATCAAGATAGAAAGCATTAGTCAAATAACAGACAATATGTAATTATGTAGTTAATCTCTTTCGCTAGAAGATTCATCGATAGAGACGAAAAGTACAAAAGAAAAGTTTTTTTTATTTTAATAGAGTTCACTCATCAATAAGTACCTTTATTCTATGGTAGTAACTGAATGTTCATTATTATTATTATTATTCTAAATTAATCCAAGCGATAGGAAAATATCTCCAACAATTCAAACAATGATCGTCGGATGAAAAATAGAAAAGTCTAGAATATAGTTTTATTTTGTCTTATATTCTTTGTTCAGATATAAAAAATGTGTCTCGCCTGTCAATGCACGAGGGTAATCGACTTCAAAACTTAGTACAAACAGAACTCTTTATCAAATTAGTCTGTATTTATGCTCACGAGAATTATACGCTTGTTACTCCCCCGGCAGTTCAAAATGTTACTGTTAGTATCTCTTATGAAATCATATGAATCGATCAATGTTGTATTACAGTGAAATAATTGTCAACGATTCCATATTTCACAATAGATATTATAAGTCCAAAGAAAAAACAAAAAAGTCTTCAATTCAGTCTAATGCATTGAATTTATTCATAATTCTGTTCGTATAGAAGTTAACGTTCTTGCTATGCTCTAATAGGTTTCAGTTGAAGTAAAACTTGATATAAGTATGATTGATTACGAAAGAAGAAAAAAACTGAGAAAATTAAACGAGCTTCACTCATGAGTTACATGAAAATATTTATTTCAATCATATATATATAGTCACTAGTACATAATAAATTGACATACCGAACGATTTGAATTCGAAGATGAATTTGTACAAGGTCGAATATTATTATATGCATGATATTTTTGAAAATGTTGACTATCTCCATAAAATAAATGTTCATATTCATAATGATAATATTCTTTAAGATAATGTATATTCATAGATAATAATTGTCTATCTTCATGTGTCAAACAAACTGTACTCTGTTGTATGACAGATGTTAAATGTTCAAAAAATAATAAACATAAACGAGCATTAATTAAATCAATTTGATCAATTTGTTTTGAATCATATTTTGAACTAACTAATTGACTTTGTTGATAATAACGAAGTTGTAAGATTTCATTTAAATTATTTGTTATATGTAAATTACTTATGATTGATGATGGTAGAAAATGTGTCGCAACATATTGTGCAATAACATGTATTTGTTCTGGAATTGTATTATAATCGATAAAAAATCTCGAACACATGTATCGTTGCATATGCATCATAATGGCAGCATCGTAGAGCTTATAATTTCGAGCTAATAGATCACAATATTTCTAAAAAAATTTAAAAAAAAACCAAGTCAATTTATGAAATATTGAAAATAGAAATATAAAATACATACTAGTAATCCACCACCACGCATTGTTTCAGGTTCATATGTTGCAATTAATTTATTATTTAAATGACGAAGTGCTTCATGCAAATCTTTGTAAGCAGAAAAAACTTCAATTCGATTGAATGATGCTACTGAGATTTCCAATGTTGATAGAATATCTGTTTCGATAGGTGTATGAAATATTTGATCATCATCTTCATTTGGTGAATCATCGGCATCGACTTCAATACCATCGTCAACATCTTCATTGAGAGAAAGTTCAAATTGAAGTGAAGCACTCAATTGATTTTCATCGACAGTTGAGTTCGACACATTTCTTGAACGTGAACGAAATTCTGATGTTGCTAAAATAATAATAAAATAATTGATTATTTAATCTTAAATACTTGACATTGAAGCAACCTTTCAAAGAAGAAAAACTCTCGAACAATCTACTGCTATTAATAAAACGATCATATGATATATATAGATATCTAACAGAAGTTGCTTGTTATAATTACATTCTTCTAAATCAAGAACGACAATTTCTTCACAATACGAAACAATTTCCGTTACATTCCAGGTTTCTACAAGAATATTTTCTTTTCAATTTACACACCTCGATAAAATATGTAAAATTCCAAGGTTTAGAATTAAAAATCGCAAAGAAAAAAGTATTCCGTTATAAACGAAAGAAAACGTTAAGTGTTTTTCTTTTATGGACGTCGCTATTGTTACATCAAAATCATGTTCTGATTTGCCTTCTATGGGTGGAAAATCTTTTCAAAAAAAAATATTTCTCATTACTCATTGTTGAACTTTGATGCACTTTATTTACTCATGTAAAAATAAACATTGACCAACGAAATCAAGGTCTAGAACATGAACTTGTTTTTTACTTGTACAACAGATGAATTCTTGTCAAATTTCAACGTTCCTTTCTAATATTTCAAGATGACATTCTCTGTAGGAATAAATATATATTTCAAATTGAAATTCTCAATTATGATCTAGACGCAAGAAAAACGAAAATCTTTGACAATTTTACTATAATGATTTTTTAAATTTATTTTTCGTTAGAATCAAATGCAGTATTTTTATTATAAAGAGTCAATACTTGAGATAATTTTATGGACTTGAAGATAAAAACTTAGAGATTATCTCATAGATCTCAAAAGAATGAATTTCTCAAAAGACTCTCTAACATGATGATAAACAAAAACAATAGACGATATATATGATCGTAAAACAACCGTATCATATTATTTTCTATGTGTAAATTTCGATATGAAACACGTGAAAATCTTTGAATGATGAATTTTATTATTGATGTTACATATATACGTACTAGTATGATTTTTCGATGATTGAATCGTTGTTATTGTTGCAAGTGTTTGACATTGTATGGGATTTTCATTTTCATTTATTGCTGTTAAAGATGATGGTGAGAAAAAGCCGAATTGTAATGGACTTGTACTAGGATTTTGCTCGATCTGATGATTATCATCTTTAATAATTGTCACACCATTAATAGCATCGATAACTAAACTTTTCGTTTGAATATTCGTTGTTATCGATTCAGGATTATTTGTACATTGAGGAAGTTTTTCCGATAATAATGGTTGAATATCGATTTGAAATGAATCAACACTGAATTGCCATTGTCGTCTAAGATTTTCAACAAATTTCAATTCAAGATTTTTTCCTAATAAATTCTGTAATGATAATAATGCCCATGAATCTTGTTCGGAACATATTTTAATATTCTTCTTTGAATATGTATCAAGTACGGATGATATAAAATATTGTGTACATGTCGATGCATTAGGTATATGTTCAATCAAACATGATGATATAATATATTTAATTATTGTCCATACATCACATAGATAGGGTTGATCATTGGATGCAAATAATGTTGTTTGTTTTTGTGATGATAGTGGAGTTTTAATAAGAAATAGTACATCAATATCACGATAATAGAAATCTGAATCATTGACAAGTACGTATGATGCTGCACCGCCATATAAACGTACTCCGGATATATCAATTGAATGTTCACTTAATTTTGATAATACTTGTCGAAGAAAATCTTTCGGAGTTATGTGTAATGTTGGAAACGACGATGTTGGTGGTGATGGATATATAGGAATTGTTGGTGTTAATACACGACGTAATTTATCAACTTGCTCCGGTGTTAAATAAACGGGTGCTACGTGCATTGTTAAGAAATTTAAACCAAAGAAATGAAATGACGTTAGTCTTTTATTATTTCTAAAACAGATATATATATATATATATATATACATTCATGCAAAATTATCAATATGAATGACACATAGTTTCAATGTGTGCGTTATTACACAACGTTGGGGAAAAGAAAAAAAATGCTCAAATGATGAGGATTTTTCGAAATTACATATATTTCTGTTGTGTATTTGTATAAGAAAAAATCTCCAGGCTATTATCGTGCGTGTGTGTGTAGTCTTTTCGGGTTTTTTTTCTCTATGTTTCAAGAGAAGGAAAGGAACAAATGATTCGTTTGGATTTTTCGAGAGAAGGTAACATTACATTTCATGAAATTTGATTGGATAAAAAAAGTAAATAAACAATATAAACGACGACATCTTTTGATGTGTATAGTTACCCACAATAAATTCCCCATTCTTTGTGCGACATCATAAGTACGGAGAAAAAAGAAAAGAAAAATTTCTTTCTTTTCTTTTCTCTCTCTCTATTAATAAATCGTACAATTTTTTTGTATTAATATATGAAGTATGGTGAATAATAATCATGATGAAATTTTCGATTGGGTTTTTTTTAAACACTTTGCTTCGAACGAATATTTTGAAAACAAAATTAATCGTATACATCACATGTCAGAGCTCAAATATTTGCATTATTTCATCGTCTTCATAAGTCTTATATTTTTCATTTTAATATATTTGCCAGTATGTTGCCTTCAAATAAAAATCGAACGAATCCTATCATCGTTGTCCTTGATGTCGAGGAGAACTCATTGGAGTTTGACGTACATTAAAAAAAAGAAAAAGACGATTGATTCAACCTGAATATAATCTTTCTTTTGATAATAAATGACTATCTAGCATGTAAGTCAAACAAGTAACTATACTTTTCTCATACTCAATAGATGTTGTTCTTGTATGTTGACCCAAATACAATAATAACATTTATTGCATTTTTCCGCCAAATAGAATACTTGTCATCGACAGTAATTATCATAAAAAAAAAAGTAACCATACTATATCTTATGAATTTACTTCTTTTTACATGACGTGTGAACAAGAAAATTATATTTAATCTTTTTTTGGACTTCGACATTAGATACAATGTCATAATGAAAAGAAAGAAAAATCTCATTTAGACTATATATTCATCATGAACTTATCCATTTTTCATTCTACATCTAGACATAGACGTCATTCCAAGTTAATAATAACATCTAACAATGTTGCAACATGTTAAAAGCGTCATTGTGAATATGAATGAAATGACTATGTTACCTGAAATATATACAACAATAAGAACGAACGACTAAACAATGCTTTATACAAATAGTAGTATTTGTCAGAGAGTAATGTACATGTACTTCAAATTCTAATGACATCTTGGTAAACAGAATTCTTTCTTACCCTTAATGGATATAGATAAGCAAGTTCAATGAATACCGTATAATTATATTAGAGTTTTCTTTTTCTTTTTTTAATATTAACGCACAAAATATAAATAAAAAGTTAATTTACTTGTTTAACTGAATAAGATCAGTGATAAAAGTGTGTTCGTTTTAATTCGATTGCTATGTAGAGAAATAAAATTTTATGTTTTAATCATAATGTGAACGATGAACAGCATTAACAAAGATATATATACATATATACATTAAGTTGTAAAGACAGAATATGCTGGAAGAACACACGATGAACTGACGAGAGAACGTAGTCCGGTAGAATCAATAACAACCAGAATGTACTGGAATGTACTTGAACAGTAACGAAGAGAAAGAGAAGAATATGTATATGTACGTTTGATATACAGAGAACGAGCAAATACGAATAGAAGCGATAAAAAAGATATATCTCGAAGTAAAGTTATGTAGAGCGGTTCGTTCGGTTCAACAAAGAGAAGTGATATGTCGTATTACAACTAAATAGACAACGATGTTCTAGTATGATCTTGTTTGTGTTTTCTTCTAACTAGATTATTCTCGAGACTACGACAAATCAATCATCTATTTGATACATGTAGACATGATGTGAAGAAGTCATGTGATGACGTGGAAAACTTTGGATTTAATGTTGGTATAGTACGAACAAAGTACGATGAGATGCAAGACAATTCTTGTCGTACTATGACAAGAGAATGGTATAAGAAGAGTTATCAATTCGATTTGTTTATTTACAAGAATATTGTCGATAAATAGAGAGAAAATAAATTCTTTCGGTTTCATCCTCTTTCTACTCAAGAACCTTTGTCTTTTAGGCAATTAACATTTCGAGAGTGTAAATACAATGTGCTACAAGGAAATACAAAGAAACCAAACTTGGAAAAAAAAACGCAACTATTTCTACTCGTGCAGAAATGTCGTAGTTCTATTAACATCTTTAAAGACTTATATGACTCAATCCATCTGTAGAATATACTCGTAATTATATATTATTGTACTTCAATGAAAATTAACTAAACTAAGAAATAATTTTGAATATATATATTCCCATATTTTTATGCTACTCTTACATTGATTAAATAGTGCCAATGGAAAATGATGAATCTTTTATGAACGTTTTTTTTTTCAATTTCAATATTAAAATACACATTTAAATATTTAAGGTTAAAACATTCATCAGAAAATGTTTTTGATAGTAAGAAACTACACGAGATATTACACATTTTAATCTCTGAGGATATGTTCTATTTCAAGAATGTGAACGTCGTTCGAGTAAAAATGATTCTAGAAGAAATTTAGTACTGATGACATTTTAATACGTTTCCAAATGAACATATCAGCAAGATATCGTACTAAAATTATATTTCTATAATGATTCACAGAAATCATTGATCATTAAATGTACGTCTAGTCGAGATTTTATTGATGAAATAAATTGGCTATAGGTGTGTAAAAATTAGAATAATCAAAACATAGGGGAATAAAGCCTTGTGTCATAAGAGAAAAGAAAATCTTACTTGTAATTTAAACAGGTATACACTACTATCTCCAGAATATCAACGATTATCCTTTGATTTAAGCAAAATAAAAAAGAACGCTTTTCAATCCCGTGAATAATAGAAATAAAGGCAAAGTACAACGGCAGTAATTTATTCTGCGCTATTCGATATCTTTATATTTGAAAAATTAAGTCCAAAGATTGATTCTTAAATATATATTTGCTATTCAAAAAAATAGAAAAACGTAACTACAAGGTAAAATATTCATTTTTTTTTTAAAAATAAACCGGATGTACACAATAGAGAGAAAAGGCTATTTCTTGTACAGGTAACTCATGATAGTTAAAAATGAAATTCACAAAATATAAACTGTTTCTATCAAAAGTCAAGATTCTCCCATGGTGCAAAGTATTCTTCACATTGAAAAAAAGAAATAACACATAGAATACGAACCCGATTGTAATTGTTTGAATGATTCCCCTATGACATTGTTTATCTATGGTACAATGAACGTACCACAATTACATACATCGAAAGATTTCAAATTATTCTATCTACACACAACGATACTTGAAAAAGTCATTTAGTTTCTGTCAAAAGTTTATATCTAATTATGTCGCTAGATATCACGTGCATGAATGAAAACTCAATAAATAGCTTGAAAGAAGAATTTCTCAATTCACTTCTATTGTCATCTTGAGATTTATTTTTGAATGATGAAATCTATTGCATTGTCTACTAATTGCACATAGAAGAATAGTCATACGATGAGAGAATATTTCAAAGCTAATAGTTTCAGCAATTAGTAAAAAAAATAGAATCTAAACGTAATAAAAAATAAATATAAAAATGAGTTCTTCCATAGATAATGTTGTTTTAGTTGATTAAAACTATTTTCTTATCTTATTGACTATTCGAATAATTCAGATGTATCTTTTTTTTCAATTTGTATAAATTTAAATTAAATCATTCACTATAGTAAGTATTACAGGCGTTGTGTTTTCTTCGTAAAAATAATTTTTATGATTACAACCAGATAATTTAAATAATTATTTTCGCTTACGAAACAACCAATACTTTATTTTTGAATTATGTCAATGGATTTTTTTTACTATGCACGTGATAATCATAGATAATTTATTTAAAAAAATATATTAGGTTGATATGACATGTAGATAAAACTACGAGCATTGACAGTACAGACGTATTTTTTAATATTCAATCAGCAAAAAAGAAAGCAACATCGTATTTTTGCCGTTAAACATGTCTTCAACCCATCAGATACTGTCGCCTGGAAGACCTGGTTATTTGCTGTGAAACAAAAAGCAAAATGTAATCACTATCATACATCAGTCATATGAATATTCTACGCACTAATATTTTTAACAACGATGGCATTGTAATGATTGATAAACATATCTTTCGATTTGAAACTATCTACGATAGATAGATTCTAATCAATCATGAATGAATCGAAAATAACTTGTTCGAATTCAAAGTATAATATATATGGAAAGATTCTAATCAACAGTAAAGCATGACAATGGCTGTTGTGAAAAATTCATGTTAGAATTTCGATTGTTTTTTTCATTTATGCCAAGAAAATCTTTTGGTTGATGAAAGAATATATATGTGCGTATAGTAGATATGACGAAACGTATGATGTTTTAGACATGCTGTATTAAAAAAATATCGATTACGTCGATTCAGATTTCACTTGTCAAATTGAAACAATTTTTATTTCTCTTAGAGTAAATCGCGAGACTGTAAATATATTTTGTTTTCATTATTTTTATTGCACATTAACTTGATTTATGAAACGTCAATTCACAAACACTTAATGAAATAGTACATGTTCATCATGGGGTTAAAGTCGGCCATCTGTTGTTGAACTGTGTGAGTATCTTACGACTTTTTTCTTCTATGATGTGCGTCATATCATATTCAAGTTAATAAAAAGAAAGCACTCAATAGAAGCATGATTTCTATTGATGATAAGTTACAAAAATAGTTGACTAATTCAAATTTATATTAAGAAAACAATTTTCGTTTTATTCTTCAAACCGAAAATTCGATCAATTTCTTTTCGAATGAAATTTTCAATCTTTTCTTCATTATTTACAATAAAGATGGTATATAGTTATTAAAATGATACAGCTTTAGATAAGGCAATTTCAAGGTTTTTCATACATATTCTTCTTATGACTATTGCCGATTATATTATTCAATAAATGACTATTACATAAAACTAAAGTAATCAAAGTGATTCAACATCACATATATTTTTTGACGAAATAAACATCATCAGTTTTTTGCACTGAAAAACAACATGATCAATGCACGTATATTAAAAAAAAACGGGCATTCGAGTGTGACGCAATTTTTACAAAGCAATGATACATGTTGCAATTTTCTTCTCACGTAATGATTGGTTTATTTGGTCATATTTTTTTCTCTTTTGTTTAAATTTTACATCATCAACAAAACCATCAATATTGACAGGTTGACTTTGATGCTTCGAAATGTGTTTTTCTCTTTCTCTTTCTCTCTACCATAATGGTTATGGATGAGCAAACATCGGGTTAACTAATGAAAAAAAATCTAAACGTGCGTTTATAGCGAAGAAAAAAAAGAAAAGAAAAGAAATGAAGAGGGCAATGTATAGTGGTTTTGTGTGTATGACTACTTGCGGCGGCGAGAAGATACCCATCGATTGACGATATGGTTATCGTTGATAAACAACCTTGAGAAAAAAATTGAGAAGGAGAGAGAAGGGCTACTGCCGCGTATTTTTTTCGATGATCCGAGTAGTATAAAAGCTGGTGTGTTTTCTATGTATAAACGCATTCAATCGAAGCTTAATACTTGACTCGTTCACTTACTGCTATATCAATACCTTCATCATGGTTGCCATCGATCGTATGGGATATGTCTATCCATCAGTTCAACTTCAAGATATGTTGAAACTTGCACAAAAACCAGGACAATTGACAGCAACATCACAATACGGTAGTGGACCTGTCAACGATGCAGTCGCTAGTGTAATGAGCGGAGGTGCGACACAAAAAGTTACACCCGAACAATTCGGCCTTCCCAAGGATCCATCATTACAATTTTCAACACCAGGCGGCGGCTTTGTTCAAGTATTTGGCCCATTGAATACACCAGGCAATGATAAATTCTTTCATGATCCAAATCCAGTTGTTATTCAACGAAAATCAAAACCAGTTACATACGTACAAAAAATCAATTTAGCCTATTATAAACCACCTGCACCACCAGCTCCAGGTCCAGTTATCATTAAAGAGGTATATTTATATCAATCTCTTTTATTTCATCCGATACAAATGCATATGCTCATTTTATCTATAGGTACGAGCACCACAAGCACCGGCTCCTCCTCCACTCTTTGTTCGTATTCAGCCACCACCACCACCAGCTCAAGCTCCAATAGTCATTCGTGAAGCTCCACCACCAATGCCCAAAGCTGTTCCAGTAAATATAATTTTGCCGAACGATTTCATTTGATCTTATTTCGAATCTTATGTTTTCTAGACAACTCATTTAACAAAAGTCTTACCCGCTATGCCTGTTCCACCACCCAATGTTCAAATAAGAAATGCTCCCAATAAGGCAACAGTTGAGCAAACTTTAAACAATTTGGGTCTTACATCAATGATGTAAAAAAAACAAAAGCATATGGCAAGACATAAGACATTCTTCTTTCTCTTTATTCGTATTCGTGTGATGAGTATAGATAATTTATTTTTTTATCTCGATCTTTTTTTCAACGGTGGCTTGTGCGAGTATGCAATCAATCTATGTAGTTGTTCTTTTTATTCTTAATCTAATCGTATTATATATTTTTTTGGTCTTTTTAATATGCATGAAATATGTATTTAGCGAAATCATTCGAACTTTATCGTTTTATCATGTATCGATTTATATGTATCATCGAAAATGACAATTATGAAATCTTTCATAGTATTTCTCGTCATATATGTGATACATATGAAACGATCGAATAATATCGATGAATTAGAACGATAAACACGCAACCCCAATTTCGAATATTTAATGTTCGAAACAAAACATATTAGTAAAAGTATTATTCAAAAAAAGAAACAATCTTAACTTATAAATAAAATAACGGCATTTGTTTTCAAATCATGATTTATTATTTTATCGAATTGATACATTCATCTTATTCAAAAATGAGATTTAATTCTTGTCAAATAATATAAACATATCATCTATGATATGTACTTTGATAATCATAAGAAAAAAAAGATGTAAACATCATTAAAGTAATTAGTCGTATGATCAGAACTATTATTGCATCATCGAATACGCAAGAAAAACGAACTTATTCACGAGAAGAGAGTGAACTTTTATTTATGAGTAAATTTCTTTTCATTTAATAGCAAAAACGAAAGACGACATTGATGCATTTATAGTGTAACGAACGATTGATGTGAAGGTAGATGGCTCTGTTAGATAAGAGGTTAATGATGAAGGATGTCTAGGTAAAAGAAGAGAAAAAAAAATGAGACAAACCTCAATCAATATCAAAACTAAATGGATCAAGGCTAAGAATAAGGAACAAACAAAAGGAAAAAAAACGTAATTCGGTAACTGATGAAATTTAAAGACAAAGGGTATTTACTCATCATTGTTAACTAAAGCGAAATTCAATGATGACATCTAATAGCAAATGAATCTTCGACTAGATAATACTCTTTGATGTGTCCATAAAGTTTCTCATAATAATATTACCGTCATAGCTTCGACGCAGTTAAACACATCTTTGGCTGAGTTAAAGGACTATTCGAGTAAATCGATAGATGTATTCAAAATCATTTTTATCATATTCGTCTATTACAATTCTATGAATATCATTCGATTCTGTTGATAATTCTTATGCTTTCTAACATAGATTTAAAAAAATTTTTTTTTGAAATGATCTTGATTTATTGAAAAGTAAATTTATGACTTGACAATCAAAAGAAAAACAAAGTTAATAATATAAACAAAAATATTTTTATTGTATTTGTTGTTTTTTACCATTCGAACAATTAACGATCTCCCTGTGTTATTAAGTGCGATTGATTCATAGTCCAGTGCATAAAACTCAAACATCAATGATGATAATCTCGATAAAAGATAGAAAACTAACCTCTTAATGAATGTTTGTCTGTTTTCATGATGTATCTGAAATGAAATTATACATGAGGTCGTCTATCTCATATATTTCATGGCCAATATTCATACCCTACAACAAACATTTGGAAGGTCGAGTAGAGAGAGAGAGAAAGAGAGTAACTTAGGTACAAGCTCTAAAACAAAGTCAACTATTCGAGTTTCAGACAAAAAAAATGAACTCTAGCTATGAAATTTGACATGTATTGATTTTATTTTCGATGAAAACTTTTAACCATAATTAAATATACTACTTTCTATATAATCTAAAGGATTACTTGTAAAAATATCGAACTTTTCAAAAAATCAAAACAGCTTCAAAACAAGTTGTCAATGTTTTTTAATTGATGATTACCAATTTTAGTCATATTAGTATATTATCAATCATTCGATTAAGTAAAACAACACTAAATTTGGAACAGTTTTTTTAACACTATATTTTAGCTTTGCTCGTATTCTTAAATAAAGATATGTGTATTGGTATGGATATTCTTTTTTCCTAAGTCACATGATTTTTCTATATCTATCATTAGTTCATGTAAGAATAGTTTTCTTCCCTAGAGAATTCTGTGTTCATATAGTTATATCAATCTTTACAATGGATTTACCAGCATAGAATTCTATTGATATAAGAATTTCTCTTCTTGGAACAACCAGCATAAATTTTGTCAACGATAACAGCCTTTTGTGATCGAATGATAGGTGATGCATGTGATTTGTATTCATTCATCACAATAATGTGTCGCAATTCATATTTCTAATCGAGAAAAAATGTACTCAAACGAAACTAATTTTTCTGTCGAAAGATGGAGCTTTTTTTCACACTTGAAAATCATTTTTAGAAGAACTACGAAATAGAACATAGATTCGATCTATGTGAAAATGAACAATAAAGAACATACTGATTTGTTTTTCTATCTAATTGGTAAATGAATTCTACAACGGGTAGTTGTTTCTTATCACCTGACAGAAAGTTATTTTCGTCTCCCTTAACTCGTATATTATTCGTGTTTGTCATATATTTCGTCAGTGACACGAAACGAACAACAAGCGAATCACAAGCTCAATAAATTGATGAGTTTTATTTGAATTAGTTAAGAATACATTGATGATGGTAACTAATTAGAATTAAATGTCATTTTACAGTAGACTTCTAATGAGTTCATATAAAAGTCATTAATTTATTTGTACTTGTGTTTCACTTGTTTTTCATTTCGTTACACTGATAGACCTGAAACGAATGTTGGTCATATACAATTCGTAAGAGAAGATTGTCTATGCATTGATACTTTTAAAGAATCAACGTGATAAGATATGAAAATCAAAGATATGATTTTCTTTTCGAGACGAAAAATCGTTCGACATTATTTAATATGACTTCTATACCTTCAACATGTAGAAAATCTTGTAAAAAATCAATCACTCAGTGATACAGAACTTATATTTTGTACTCGAACAATTAATCATCGATAATCTTTTTCCTAGATATTCGAAAACAACAAACAAGAATCATTTTTATGTGCCATGCGTATAGAGTCAACACGAGAATGAAAAACATCACAATCCATTTTCTGATTCTCGGTTTATTCTTATCAATTGAACTCACTATAATCGTCCGTAACTTAGTAAAACAAAACAACGTCATATAATAACAAAAGAAAAAGCATCGAGAGAAAATAAAATGAGTGATTTGCCACAGAACAAGAAAAATTATGCAAAACATTGACTCTTTTTCGAAGTAAAATTCATAATTCAATGTACATTCTATGTATCGATGTACACGATGGAAATTATTTTCACTAATGGAATATTGTTCTATGTTTTTAGAAAATTTAAGATTCTTCATTATTAACTTGTACGTCTGGATAGGTATACATTTCTGCAACATTCACAATCTCTTCTGTTTTATACGTTGGATAGAGGCCTGATTGACCATTAGTTTTATCCGATCCTTTTGAAAAGCCATCCCAATGATTTCCTTCCGTACCAATAAGATCACCACGTTGAAAACTGAATTCATTCGGCCAAATAGCTTTATGAGATATTACAGCTCGTTGATTATGAGCATTTTGACCACCAAAATAATAAACATCATCTAGTGGTTGCACACGCCATGCACCATCGACAAGTCGCTGTTGCATAACTTCATATGCAACACGACAAATCTAAATGTTTACATACAATAAATATCATTTAAATAAAGTATTCCTCTTCAATAACTAATCATCGTTAAGTAAATATCAAATAAGAATTCAAGAGACGATTTGTAAGAAGAGATAATTACTCTATGAAAAGAAAATTGATTTAATCTTATATTTTACTTTTGCGCATTCGAATGCCTACGAAGTGTATTGCAACATCATAGTTCGAATGAAAAATAGAAACAACGTCCTATGTCATCTCTTGAGAATCAGTTTTTCATGAGTCAATACTATCTTTTATAATAATTTCGAACTTTAACATTCGTTTTTTTGATGGATAGCCTTTTATGAATGTTAAAACCTTGACTCGAATGCAACTCTATTTTTAGATAGTATCTCTATATTTGGTATAAGTCAATTTTAATCTCATAGATCGGAGTGAGTTAAACATGTTGATATGTAAGACTATGACATTTAGAAAAAAAAACAGATGAAAATCTCTATTTTCGTCAATGATAGATTTTTTTTTCATACCTGTGAAGAAAATGTGCAAACCAAATAATCACATAATGAAAGAAAATGAATATCTAATAGAACACCTTTCAACGATTCTGTTCCATATCTTGTATTCAATTGAGCCGATTGTGCTACGGCTGTATCACCATAAAATATATAATCAGAATATCTATTTATAGATACGAAACGTAAACAAAGTTGATTTTTCAATAGATTCCATGATATACAATTAATTCATACTTTTTTCGAGCATCATTAAAAACAGACGGTTCATCAGTTGCTAGATATACACGTTTGGTAAAATTTACAGTTGGATTTTGATATTGATAAATTATATAATAATCTTCGACATATTTCATATATTCGGATATGTCATGAAATGATGCTTCACTTCCAACTTTATCTGTTCGTCGTACATGAATTCTTCAATACGAAATAAATATTAAAAAAATCTAAACTGAAAAATGAAACTCTTCTTTCGTTTTTGTTCTTTACCCAACGATTGGTGTTTGAAAATTAATATTTTGACTTTTTTTCCCCATGAAATCAGTTAACCATGATTGTGGTCTTAATAAATATTTCATTAATTGTCCAGTGAACCACACAAATGGATTTCCATGTAGACGAATGAGTCTCTTAGATATATCTTCAGGAATAGCCATGGGCATAAAGTCTAGTCGCGGATGAATATTATCAATCAATGGAATCTCAACTACATCAGCTGTTTGATAAACACCTGAAATGAAAAACAATTGTGCTGTCAACATTATTGTACAGATGATAGAAAATCTCTGATATAGTATGATTCAGTTGTTGAAATAATGTGACATGTGTTCTACTCACTGAACGGAACAAGAAAATACTTTCAATCTTCTTAAAGATGAACGAATCGAGTTGATTTTAATTTCGTATTTTAAGAGAATAGAGTAGAGCCGAATACGTTCGGAGATATTTCAATATGATTTGTAAATTTGAGTTTTCTATGCATTTTACCACAGTTCAATTTTGAGATAGGGTATGTATATGGGATCCATTGTTGAACGAATGTTAATTTAGATTAATGGATGATGCGAGATTCGATGCTAACATATAGATATACATCTATGTGAACAATTAGAATGATAATAATTTGATTTGATGTTTTTTTTAGTTCGTGGGTTATTCTATGAATATTCCTCAAATGAAAATCTTTTCTCTAAATATTATACGAGTAAAATGGTACGTCTCAGTGAATTGTTCATACATTGATCATATTTTTATTTCTATTTTTCGAAAAAACTTGGTATCTTTATCTGATTGCAACGGACAATGTGTCAAGTAATTCTAAACGTACCCCATGATGATGAACTGGAGACCGATGCTTTTGTACAAACTTTACTTGGTGATTCAAATATTTGATCGAATCCACCTGGATTATATCGCCATCCATCTGTTGTAAGATCGATTAAATAAAAAACTTTACAATTGAAAAATGTTTCAACTTACCAGAGATAAGAATCAATGGTCGTCCTAATGCATAAGCAACATGAAAACAATGCATAGCATGGTGAATTTCACAGCCATAGCCGCAACCTTTATTTATATTACATGTAACACGTTTAACATTTGTACATGGTTCCGATGGATTTTGTAATGCATTTAAACGTGCTTGCATTAATTTTGAAAGACTATCATGTTCACGTTCACGCCATAGTTCATGACCATCAACTTGAGTTAAATTTCTAATGGAAGCAAGTAGAACTCTAGAAATCAATGATAAAGAAAATTTTGTTTTTTTTATTTGATAGATTTTGTTTTATTTCGCATGTAGTATAGGAACAGACCTACTTTGATCGGCAAATCTTGAAATAACATGTTGCCATTTTTCTTTATCGTTATCAGGTAATTTTTCCGTTATCTTATTCATTTGATCACTTGTAAAATAAGATATTTCACGTGCTTGCATTTCAATTTTCCGTCGTAGTAATTCATATTCCATACTGGGTCCGTCTATGTGATCATAAAGCAAAAACGAATTTATCTAAATATGAACAACATAAACTTACCTTGAGATGATGAACTACCACCATTGTTTGATATTAATTGACGTTTAAGACGTTTCACTTCGTTTCGTAGCTCTTGACATTCTGCATCATTACTAAAATTCATTAAATACTGTTACGATAATTCACAATAATTCAAAATTATTTATCAATAAATAAGAGGAAGCTAACCAGAGCGTGCAGAAAATTTTAAAAACAAAACGTTCACCTTCAAAATTTTTTCTACTGCATGTATCTACAAAAGAAAAAGCAAACTAATTGTTCACTCGTGCATCGTCTTTGGACTTATAACGGACTAGTATCATTTCATGTATAGTCCAATGTTTACATGCACAAAGATCGATTGGTGTCGTCTCTATTATTTTCATAAGCGAAATTAAATTCAAATCTTTCATGCATCATTGGTGTAACTAGATCGATGATATTACTATTGACAGACATGAAACATAACAGACATAAGAGAATTATATTCCTGTTAGAAATTCAGCACTAGCAAAAATCATTGTGAACTTTCGGATAGGTGGAGAAAAAATACATTTTTGACAATGCTGAACAACAATTAGTGTAGATCAATTTCTTTCATCTTATAACACATACAGTGTTCAGCTGCGATCTCATCTCTTTATTTTACGTAGGTGGGGGCGTTGGATTGGTCTAGGAATCTTGTCATAGAGAAATGGTATTGAACGTCCTATTTTCTTTTCTTTGAGAGCACATTATTCAGTGAGCAATATCAACATCTATCCAGCATTATGAAAATAGTGAGGGGAAGTCAGGACAAAATCTACTAAATTGAATTCGCCAAACGTTCTTGTTTACTTTTTCATCTATGCTATTAAATAAGCATCTACTTTGTTTATTTCGAGCCATAGCTATTATAACATTTAAAGACATTTCATTCATATTAAATACTATTTGAACTTTTCATGATACGAGGTTTATTATACATATAATAACTTTGCCGTTGACTTAGCTATTTCGAATTGGCCAATAGTGATCCCATGTTCAATTACATTCCTTATAGCATGTGTAGATCATCACGTTACTCATCTACTAATATACCACAAAAATTGTGAATAATTTTTATTGACTGTAGGTGATAAACAATTTGTTTCAAAATGAATTCATTGATCAATGTGGGATGAACGATTAATCTCATTACAGTTACTAGTAGTTGAACGTTTTTTTTTTGAATTCTCCTAACAAACGGCAAGGATTCGAATATTCCTCGGAAACACCAATAGAAGAATATTCTAGAATTTTTATTGTTTACTTATCGAAAAAGGGATTGATTTAAAAATAACTTTGCCAAACCTACTAGTCCATTTGTTAGTTTCAATAATCAAAGGAGGAGAAATTAGTTTGCCTCTTCTATCGAATAGTATGACAGGAAGCGATTATCTTCTTTCGTTTCAATGTTTAGGAAAAGAAGGCAAATGTTTGTATAGGATGCCACATTTTTGAAGCAAACTATCTGAATTGATAATATAACAGGTATCCCAAAAATGTTTTCACCCTTTTTTTGTTTTGCCAACGTTTTAGCGTCGTGAAAATCTTTATAGAAAAATTCTTGCTACAAAACAAAAACTCTTCAACACCGAGATACACGCCAAATAAAAGGTGTGCATTTATTATGGAACACCCGGTAATATCCTATCAATAGAAGAGACTAGTCATGAATTCTAACATCTACCAATTACTAGTTCTCGAGTTAAACTTCACTTCTGGTACAGATATGAGTTGTATAAGTTGGTTTACTGAAAACATTAACTACATATATCAGATTGTTCGCAAACAATTATTCTAATTTTTTGTTCTTTTGATATTCAATTCACCTTCTAGATTCGACTGGTTCATTGATATTATTTCCAGATTGTAATCTAAGAATTTTTTTTTGAAGAGAATCAACTTCACTTTGTAAATATGCAACACGATCTTCAAATACTTTATCATTATTTGATGTCGAATGAAATGTTGTAAATATACAATAAAGTCCAAAGATCCATAATGATATAAAAATAATATAAAATTTATTTCCGAATAATAACATCACATATCTGAAAGAAAAAAAACAAACAAAAATCATACAATACTATGCATGACTCAAACACGCAGAATGATCAAGTATGAAATAATGAAGACGCAAGTAGATTCACCTAAGAAATCACTACTCGAATTCTTTCGAATTTCTCATTTATTTATAAAACATGTAGAGCAGTTTTTAACTGATTCATAACAGCTTGTTTCATTAAATTGAATAATTGTAAATTGGCACGTGTTGCTGCATCTAACATTTCATTATAAATATCATGATGAACACGTGATTCACATGTTAATGCAACAATATCATCACGTTGTGGCATTATTGTTAATGTTAATTGAGGTGATTTCTGTTGTTCTTCTTGATGATTAAGATCAATAATACATTTGTTTTGTATATAACCAACTGTTGACGAACAAACGAAATCTTTCATTGGAATGCCTATTGTACAACAACAACAAAAAAGAAAAATTAATCAACTATTAAAATGAAATTCACATGAATTGTTATTCATATCCCGAGAGAAATGAATGATCTAGAAGAAATTCATTAATAAAAAAGTCACGAGAAAAGTCAAGTGACACAAGTCCAAGTCATTTTCTTGAGAGATACAGGGTAAAATTATTTATTCAAAGATGAATTTTATCTAGCAGACAATAACACTATACTGTCTAATGTCAGCATCGAATTCCATTTGGAGTCAGTACTATTTCTAGACGAATGAAAACTAGCGAGTTTGAAACAAGTATCTTTTTTGTCATAAGTCAAATGTAAAGGGTAACAAATACTTACAGAATCCGAAAGTTATTCCGCGTCGAGGATTTCGTCGCTTTTTTTATAAAATCCTCTACGATCTGATTACCATAATGATTCTTCTGTTCTTTTTTAATCGAAATAATTTACCTGTCCATTCAGCCACATAACTTCGTGACAGCTATACTATTTTGCTCATTTTGTATTGATCATAACTCGAAAGATGAAAAAGCAAAATTAGATAGAATTGAGTAACGTCGCTCAACTCTTTGCAAGTGTTCTCTGTTCTCGGGGTCAGAGTCAATACGAAACGAGCAACTACGTAACGCTATTACGAACTGATGTGAACAAACCCGATGTTAAATTTAAAAAAAAAAGGGCGTGTAATATTAGTTCTTTCTTCCTCATTATGTACAATGCTTTTATTGTCATGAATGTCATATCTAATATAACGACAAAGAAAAAAAGGCTATAAATCAGCATTGTTAATCATTCCGTATTAATTGTTTGAAAAAGTATTTTAGACCAATCAAAATGTTTTTATGAATAACTTCAACAACAAATCTTAATTTCTAATTTTCCATAAGCACAAGGACTTGTATCTTTGAAAATCTTGAATGAATATCAGTGTGATTCGTTACTTGCCGTTTCCCCCTTGCTCTCTACAATTCTAACCTGCATTGATAAATGCCAAAGTTGTTGCATTGACACATGGACTATAATCATCTCCATCTGATTGTAAGATTTTTAAATAAATATCAATTTGTGATTTCGGATATGTTTCAGTAATCACTGCTTGCTGAAAAACTCGTTGTATAGCCATTTGTAATTTTTGACTCTTCATATCACCAAAGGTTCGTAATCGACGTTCACTAACACAATATGATGTCATACTAAAATCACATGTAATTACAGCTTGTTCTTGATTTGAACGAGATTCTCCTTCATAAGGTCCATATATGGTTGCAAGTAATTTACAATTACCATGTTCCATATAACATGAACCATCAGCATCAGGTACAACATTAAACGAAACACGAAAATGACGTAATTCATCAGATTTACGTCCATCTTGACGATAGCCTTCGATTGATATAAGATCGAAACCTGATATATGATCTGTTGTCGATGTTGAAGTTAATTCATTACGTTTCTTATTGTTTGATGATGATGATGATGTATCCATTGGAGTAGTCATATCTAAAACTTCGATTTTATTTATAGAGATTTTTTTGAGAAACAAACATGAGAGCATGATTTCGTTGTTAAATAACATGTTGAATTAACATACGAAAAGAATAACAATTCTGTAAATATTTTTACAAAAATTAAAACTTCGATTTTATCGATGATTAATCGAATCCAGGAAATCGTGCATGTCCTACATTAATAACATCGGCCATATAAGAAATCGTTCCAGCTAAACCTAAAGGAAAAATATTCATTCATTACATCGAATACAATAAAAAGACTATATACCTTCGAATAATGAATAAGGAGTATCGGGTGCTCTTGGCAAAGCATGCTTTCCATAATCCAAACAAAATTCAGCAAACTTACAAATGAAAGAAAGAAAAAACATAGACGCTCGATCCCTAAATGGAAAGATTAAATTATTAACTGACTTTTATTGCACGATGAAGCCATTTTGTATCATTTGTTACACGATATAGATCAAGAAATACATAGCCATTACCAGCTGTACCATGACAAAGACCATAACCTTTTGTTAGAAGTCCACGTTCCCAAACAACATTACCAGCCGACACAGCTCGTTCTATATATGAATTGTTACCAGTCAACTATCATAGAAAAACAAAAGAAATCCTTGTCGAAGTATTTTTTATATTATTATGATCATGTACTAATGCATAATAGAAATAGACTAATCCTATCGATGATTGTATGAAGGATTAAATTCGATTTTTCATACAAAAAATCACTACAATATATGTGTTCAACATAATACGTATCTTATCCAGTTAGATCATAATAAAAGAAAAAAAACTATTATTGATATTCTAACGTAGTATAGAAATCATTGCTAAGCCTTCTTAGGATGTACTCGAGGTCGTTATTGACAGTTGAGTGTCAAACTGTACATACGTAACTAAAGAGGATCTTATTACTCATGTGCTTTTCTTTGTCTTCAATATATTATAAAAGAATTGATATTTTGAATTATTCCATTGCCGATGAAATACTTCGAATTATATTCATTGAGATGACATTATGCGCATTAGCAGAGCTTACTATCTAGAACTCAAGCATTTTCTACAGTTTCATGGTCATTAGTATAACCATTGAATGTTATTATATAAATCGATTGTTTAATATTTTAATCAACTGAAAAATTTGCGTGAATGAGTTCCACCAGACAAACTGTTGAGTACGATTGTTCTAAACTTACTTCGTATGCTCGATTAAATACATAAATAAAACCAGGTGCACCATGACACCATTGTACAAGTTTATCTGATTTACTATCATTTGATGACATATAGTTACCACTTGATAAACGTTTTGTTTGAAGATATTCAACTGTTGGCAATAAATGTGAATCAACATATGGTCGAAGATTAACAAACGATGGATTATTTGCTATCTATCATATATGAAGAACATGAAGAAAGATTCTACTCATCGTCGTTTTACTTTAAGAAGAAGATAAACAATGCCCGATACGCCATGTGCTGCTCCTAAGTATTCAGTATTGTACCATTGATACATCAATGGAGATCTTGAGCCTCGTTCTCGTGCATATTTTTCACCTGATTTAATCATGAATTCAAATATCTAAATAAAGAAAATGAAAAAAAGAAAACAAATGCCATTTCAACGATAGAATTCTATTTTGTTTACATCAATTATGAGTTGATTATCAACAATATGATTTCCTAGTTCTCGTTGAAGAAACATTAATGTATAAAGGTAACCAGCTCGACCATAGAGATATTCATCTGGATTTGAATGACTCAATGCTTTTTTTCTCATCGATAAAATTCTGAGAAGAAATCATTTATATATCTGCTGTACACATGTTCTTACTTGTCAATGCATTTATTTACTGTATTTTGATCACCTAAATGATTATAAATAACAGCTGCAATTGCTGTTGGTCCTGCATCACCGCATAGAAATGTAATTGCTCTTCCTAATAGAAATTAAATCAACACATTACAAAGTTTTCAGTTTTATTTCTTCGTACCGTTCAATTTTTTTAAGGCTGAATCGATTAATAGTTTTGCTTTGTTCATATAGTGAGTTCTTTGATCTTGGAAAAGTTGACCAAGACGGTAGTAGAGTAATGCAATACCTAATATGTTGGATAACAAAAACATTGTGCAAATCCCATATGTAATACGTATGATAGTGAATTATGTCTGATGAAGAGACTTGATTCTCGACGAGAGTTGACTGCAACGCTATACGCCTATATTTGAAACGATGACGACTTAATTTGGACTTGTCTTAATCCTAGTTTTCTACTAGTGTCACAAACAATCTAAGAATATCATCTTAGTTTCTTGTTTATTTTCCTTCTTCAAAATTCGAAAAGTTATCTACGTGAGTTTTCTCGTTTAAATGATCTTTTGTTATGCATCTACGTGCATAGGGATGCAACGGTGACGGTAACCGTAGTAACGGCGTACCGGCACTGTTTCACCGGTCATCACGGGTCACCGTCACCGGTGTCAACGGTGAGCGTTACCGGTTTCACCAGGTACAGCTTCGGTAATAAACCGACTTCTCTTCATAGTGTGTTTAGTTATCGAATAATGCATTAAAGTAAACTCCACTCTGAGATTCTAGTTACTACCTAAAAACTTAACCTAACACTATTAATATCGAGATTTAAAAATTTTCAGTGAGCTTTTTGAACTTTTCTTATAGATCTATTGTAGGGATGTAACAATACCAATAATATTGGTGGTATTGGTATTGTTTTACTCCTATTGTATTGGAAAGAAATATTGAACACAATGCTATTCATATGCAAGTCAATTAAAACTTTTGAACATATTCATGACGGATTCTCAATCTTTGTTCACGAACACTTCAACTTTTTTGCCTTATAGCTTGACTCACCGCCTACTTTACTAGAAATTCTGATTGAAGGGAGGACTTTGCTATTGTTTGAGTGCTAAGTAAATGGTTTCTAAATAGCTTCTCACCCCTTATCAAGTGTAATAGTGAAAATGAGCTAAATATACACTCTGTACAAATGAAAGCGACCAATGAGACTGGTAAGAGAGGTAACAATGACCGGTGACGGTATAACGGTGACGTACCGTCACCGTTGCATCCCTATACGTGCATAGGTATCGTTTATGGAAAACAACCACTTTCATTCATTGCCTCCCTATTGACGGAGGTAGCCTCAGCTATTGTCGGTCATAAAGTTCTTTACGGCAAGTAAAGATACGAATTCACACTGATCACAAACTATATACTCTTTGAGATTTGTTCTGTGTACAAGAAATATTCACTTGGATTTTCTAGTATTCATCCAATAAATGTTTTTTTTTACTAGAAATTCTTGTTTTGCGTAAAGGTAGTACTTCGTAATTATATTCAACCCTTTACCTGCACTACCAGTATAGACAGATCCATCGGATGGATCGATTTGATTGAGATTTTGTTCGAGTATTTGAATATGAAGTTCAATCCAACGAATAATAGTTGATCGTATTTGAGGATTCAACTGAAAAAAAATGACTTAGGCATTATCTTACTGAAAAGAATGATAAGAACAAACTTGATTGTTCGAGTCAAGATATTGTTCGCCGTTATAATCCGCATAGTTATTTTGAAAGAATCGATCACTCATAATCGAACTATCTGAAGACGAGAGATATTGAAAGACTAGAAATAATGTTGATATTGCTTAAATGATAAATCACTGAAAAACACATACGATGTTTCACACACAAAACGGACAACAATACGTGATTTAATAACTTCACATTCATACGAGAGAAAAAGAAAAGATATTACAAACGGACGAGTTAAATAAAACAACGTTTATAATTATAAATCAGATTTATAGTCTTGTTGTAAGTGTTCATTCATATCATCATTCTCCGAATCATTAATTTCTTCATCTTCTAATATGTCTTCGGTATTTTCAATTGGTTTTGTTGAATTATCTTTCTGTTTATCATGAATTAATTTTATCATTTCATAAAGAATATCCGAGATATGATGTTGATGCTATTCAAATTATTAAAAAAAAAACATACGAACGAATTCATTTTTGTAAGAAAAAAGAACGAGTTATTTAAATACTGCTCCATTGATTTGTTCGATTTCAGCTGCTGTTACTTCACCATTACCATCGACATCAATAATTCCATAGAACTAAAAACAAAACATTAGCTGTTACTTATTTTTATTTTTCGTACTCAATCGAAATTTACTTCATCAAATATAGCTGATGTTTCAGAATCCGATGCTAAATCAAATGAAAAATACTAAAAGAAAAATACATATTAGATATAATTGTCATCGATTTGTAATTACTTTCGAAAATGTTGCTTGCCATTTTTCAAAACTATTCGATTTTGAATTAACTAAACTAATAATTATTTCTCTACAATCGAAAGAAAAAGATATATTCAAGTATTCCTTTTCTTTTTTGGCCAATAATTTACTTCAAATTTTGTGGTTCACTTTCCAACGCTGTCCAATCGAGTTGGTCAAGTGTAAACGATGAATCAAATTTATTATTTGTTGAACAAAGATTTATTTCATTCAAATCAATATCATTTGCTTGTTTATGATTTATATTATATATTATGGATATTGTATTATCTAGTGAACGTTCATAAAAAATCCATCCACTCGGAATGAATAGACAATCGCCAGCTGTTAAATTCGTAACATAATATTCAACATTTTCTAATTCGGGATATTGATTGAAATCAACTCTTCAATAAAATGAAATAAGAAAAACAAAAACATGTTTTTTTTCTTCATAAATAAACTCGAGTAGAAGAACTACTTTTCTAGATTAATGGGTGCTTCACGAGATTTTCGATTGTCAGGCATAACAATCTTTGAAAACAAATGTGATTTTAGAACAAAAGAAAAAAAGAAACACACACACACACACGTTTTATTTGTCTTAACTTACTTGACGAACATTAGGATATTTCTTGGCATTAACAAGAACGATACGTTTATTACCACGAAGAAGACAGAGTAAAGGATCATGATCTTCATTGAACATTAATGGTGATGCATCGATAGTATTTATAACTAGTACCTATAACGAAGAAAAGATTTTTCTTCATCTCTATTAGTGATTTTTGATTATTTCTACTTGAGTGTTTCTATATAATGACTTACATCATGTTCATCACCTTGCTTTCAGGGATCATCATACTCATTCATGTATGATCAAAAGTAATTTATGAATACAATATGTCTAAATGTACGAATAACTTGTCAATTCATTTCAACCTATTATTTGTTTCCAATTCAACGATATGTTACAATCAGATGAATATTACACTTAGATAATATGAAGAAGAACATGAGTGTAAATTTGTTTTTGAACAAAACGTCTACTTCATTTAGTTGCTAAACATATCAGTTGAAATCTCTTTTATCCAATATGAACGAGTTTAATTCTACGTCTAAGTCATTCTTCGATGAAATATTGCAAAAGGCATGGAACTGAATTTTCGTGAAATCTGTGAGAGTAGACCACGGTAGCACGAAGGTTTTGATGCTGTCTGAATGATCCAGAGTCTCAGTAAAAAGCCGGATGAAAAAACAGTATAAACTTGTATCATTACAAATCGATGATTGACACAGACGTTTTCCTCGTGTTTTTTTATGGTATACTAGAAAAATCATCTAACAGTAAAATAATAAACATATAAAAAGACGAAGATATAGCTTGATATGTCTATTGAATCTATTCTGTTTCTCATTGTGGAACGTCTTACAAAGAAGTCGCAGACAACTCGAAAACTCAGTACTACAATGTCTAGCAGCTGGTTTTACAAATAAACAACTTTTTGTACATAGTCGAGAGAATGAATGATATCACTTTACGAACGAACTCAACTATCGATCATACAATTTTTCCAACAGTCACATACGGCCAATCGAAAAACTAACGAATGATTCTCCTGAAGTGTTATATTACATCTCTAATGATATTATACTCAAATATTCGATGCTAAAACTATTTTGCAAACTTTTTTCTTTGATTAAAATATCTACTAGAAAACAAAATTATCGGATATATTAAATCTATGCAGAAATCGCGAAATCACAATATTTTTAGAGTTTTCTATCCTGCATGAAATCGACATCATCTTGATCATCGAAATGTGTTAACACGTGAGTAGATTTCGCCATCGTATGAATACTTACTGCTGATTGTAATGTATGTAAAACATCTTCACATTGCAATGGCTGTGGAACAAGTAGATATTTTCTAAAAGAGTGAAAAACGAATTGATCGATTCTAAAACTTGATATTTGAACTGGAACAAAGAATTAGTTGGCTATCATGTATTAAACTGACAATAGACTACTAGATAAATTCGTATGTTTTCCTTTATTCGTGATTATGAATATTGATAAATTCGAAGAGGTTTACACAGCTCATATTTAGATAGAATTGTCAATGGGACAACGAGTAAGAGTCTATCAAGTTTAGGATTTTTTTTTCATTGAAAAATTTTAAAAAGACTGGTTGTTAGATAGAACAAATATCTTACCGGAGAATGGCTGGTACATTATCAGCAAACAATAAACGTTCTTTTTCATATTTATCAAGAAAATCGCCGAATTTCATTTGAACGCGTTGTCGTTGTTTTAAAGATTCAACGACAATAGTCGTTTTGGATAAACCATCAACTTCATTTTCAAGTTGTTCATCGGTTTTCCATATGTCATAATGAATATCATTGACAAGAACTTGACGAGATACAACTGGTTCTGATTTCGATATGTAAACTGTAAAAAATTTGACTACATTCGGATATTCTCCATTTATTTCTCCAATATTTATTAATGTTCCAACGGTACCAAATGGCTGCAAATGACCAGGATTGGAATGGCTCGACGAGATAAGATTTACTAATGAAACCAAGAGAATAAAAACTGTATAATACATCTATATCAATAGAAAAAAATTTGGTACGAAATTTAAAAGAAAACTACTTCTTCGGAAAAGACATGCATGTTATGTCAAGCTTCAAAATTTACAGAGTCTAATGAGTTCAATGTAGGATTCTCAAGAAAAATTCTTTGAATATTTCATTAAACTCTATCAAATAACAAGTCCGACAAGGGGAAGGATTCTATAGGATGAATAAAAATCAAATAAAAACCTATGCCATGTGTTCTAATAGTAAGATGTCACTAGTACTCACAATGAATTTATTCGTTTCAGATCGATTCTCAATATCTTTTTATAACTTGATCTGACTTAGTGTGCCCTCTATGGTACAACACAATGCAGTGTGCGAATCTTTTTTTCATTACATAGCATGTGGTTGTCGAAAATCATCATAATTTTACTAACAGGATTTTCTGCAGAACCCATCCAATCTACGAGGATAGAATTGAATTCACTCTCGTATGGTTGTGATCTTGGTAAAAAAGAGAAGATCCACACCTACACACCCTATTACTAATCAATCATTTTTATATGTGATACAAGAGAGTAATTACTTCAGTCAAATGTTACTTGATTCTGAACAGTACAAATAAACTCGAGCGATATGGCTTGATTCAAAGAACTGAAATTATGGGAAACCAAAAATCTTTGTTAATGAATGATGAAAGATTACTTTGGCACCGTTGTGCTGCGTCAGACTATGAATGTGCAATTTTACATTATCTTGCTGTAAGTTCACACACACCCTAGAAATTCAACATTGTGCTAATCTTCATGGAAAGAATGACAAATAAAAGAGTCACAGATTAGTGCTGCTTTTTTTTCAAAATTGACCAATAAAATTCCATCCTACATTAATTGCATATTGAGCATGCTGCACACATAATGCAGAATATCCATCCGTCCGATAATTATCAGTGCGATTTGGCTCGACATCATTTTTGTAATACATCATAGTTGTTGGCTTCGCTCCACATGAGTAACAATTTAGCTGACCACTGGGAACACTATTTGCTATACTAACGGATAAATTGGGATTTTTCATAAGATTTTCAAATTGGCTGTTAATGTCATTTATCTTGTTTTTCAATTCTTCTAATTGACTTATTTCATGCTCAAGACTCGTCTCAATTAGCTTCAAATCTGCTTGAATAAATTGGAAGTTTTGAATGAACTTCAGTGTTTCTTGACGTGCCCTTTCACTATCGCCAAATAGTTCATACTTTTGAATGACGATATACATTTCATTATTGAGTCGGACCAAATCTGCATAGTTCGAACACGAGTAATTTATCTTATCGTTGAATATATCAGAAATAACGATCATTTGAATCGATGAGTGCCATGAATTTATTTTTGTATCACCACTTTCTTCTACTTGCTTTTCAGTAACATCAAATTTAAAGCAATTGTTTACTTTTGATTGAGTGATATGATATTTAAATTTTTTCACTGTAGTTTTGACATTTATGCGTTTGATTGTTTCATCATTTTCCATTTTTATGATATTAGCTAGTTGTAAAATACTACCGATTGTTTGTCGATCTTCATTCGAGGCCATGGTTTACAGATCTACGTGAATCAATGGAATTGTTTTTTGTTGCTTATTACAAAATGGTATCTAAACAAAACACTTTTGTGAGATTTTTGTTATTGATAAGAAACACTTTATTCGAAATTATGAAATCTAACATAGCTCAAGATTTTGAATTATAAAGACCGAGTGTTTACCACATTTGAGGATGTGCTTGCGGGTTTTAGTCTACTTCTCAGCTTTGCACACAAGCCCTCCCAACATTTATATCTACACGAACAGGAATATGACAGAATCATAAATATTCTCTTAACATTTTGCACCAGGAAGTGCAATTTAATTTTCAAAATATTTTTATTAATTACTTAAAGTGGAAGTAACCTGCTTGAAAAATTAACTTAAAAAGGTTATCGATTTAAGTACATATTTTTTCTTCATTTACATTTTATCCAAGGTGAAAACATCGATTTCATTAGAGTTTAAAGTTTCATGAACGCGGTAACCGAATGTGGAGAGCCCGAATCTGAAGTTCGTTCTTCAAAATTATGAACTTAATTTTTGCAATCAACAATAGTTTTTCCCAGTCTTGGAAATCAAGCACATCATTTTGAAAAAATAATTGCGGAATCAGATTCTTCGATTATAACCGTCTACTCTGCATAATTCTACAAATGATGAAATCGATTTTATAGCTATGCGACGACGATTAATATACAGTATTTGAAAAAATATATTACATTGAGGAATTTTTTTTTAAACATTAGTTTAAAATGCAACAATAGGAAAATGTCACTTTTGACTACAAACTTGTTTTTAACATATGCTGTCTCACCTGAGCATCAATTTTCTTGCGTTTCTTTCACCTGGCGCAAAACAACAGACAACAATATGTGAAGTTTTATACTCTCCTACGACTAAAAGTATTGCATTTGAAGAAAAAAAACCAAAAAGAGAGAGAGTGTGCATCAGCTGTGTTTCGTGAATTTTATTATAAAAGATTCATACCCGGCGAAGGTCTATATTTTAAAGTTGAGGAAGAATAATAACACAATTTGTTGAATCATTTTATTCTTTAGACAGAAGTCTGTTTTAATGAAATAAATGGGATACTATATCAAATAATTCAACTATAAGATCTTTTACCACGTTTTCAAGGTCATATAGGAACATAGTGTATGGTCTTCCATGATCATACAAGATCGTATGAAAGTCTTATAAGATCTTGCAATTGTAATAAAGTTATTTGCTTCGACTATATTCAAAACTTCGGTATAGTGGTAATCAAGACCAGCAGTGGTATTGACTTCCTTTTCAATGGTACCACAAAAAATCTACACTCACACCCCAAATTCCATCATTCTGTATCACTGTGAAAGTGCATGTTAAATCGCACACGATGTTAATGTTCTTCTCTTTCTGTAGAATTTCAATCTCCATTTCAAAGATGACACCAACCACTTGAGGGACGGAAGTGTAAGTCGAATATGTTTCGGATCTACTTTGCAAGTAATACTCGATTAAAACTCTTCTTGATTAATTTATTTCATGTCAAACATATAGAATCCGTTGACAAGGTCTAAAAATAAAAATCATCTGGTGAGAAGTTCTACATGTTAATTGTGAATATTTGATGATGCTGTTTTCAGTGATTGAAATCTAATAGATAACGATTAGATATTCAAGCGAACATCGTACGATTGGATTTCTGGACAAAATACTTATTATATTTCACTGCTGTTACATCTGGTTGATGCTTATTTGCTTTCAACGTTAAAGTATGGCAGATAATGTTACACACACGCGTTTCAAAGAATCTTGTCATGCCCGGCTTGCCAAGATTTGTTCGACCGAACCGTTTCAATTCGGTTGAATGTATACATGGATCTGTAAGTAAATACTTGTCATCCTTTTCAGTAACAATACCTTGCAAATCAACAACCATTATATTTCCACTTGTACGCTCGTGGGTCCAATGTGAAAATGCTTGCAATGTATATGAAGGATCATTATAATCCACGAATCCGGTATTATTTGAGTACTTATTATAGGAGCCTTCGATGAACTTTTCCATTGTCAAATTTCGATATTTCTTTTCACATATTGGATCAAAAACTAGTTTTACCAATATAAATTTAATTTTTTTGACACACGTCGTTAGATTATTTAGTTGTGGTAATTTATTAAATTCCATTGCGAGATAATCAGCAACTGCTTGGCAATCCAAAACTTCGAAATATTTATCTTTTTTATTTGAACCACGATCAATACATTTGTATTCTTTGAAAACAGCTTTCACCCATGTATCTTTATATTTCATGCAACCATAGTATGCTAGACGTAATGAATCTTCGTCAAAAGGATTTTGGGCAATTTTAATATCCCAATATTGAATTACTTCGTCACTATGTAGTTGTTCATTACATTCGTACCTCACTACTTTCACATATTTAGGCTTCATAGTTGACCACGTTGGTTCTATCTTGTCGAAGGTAATATGTCGAAATGTTTTTTTTGATTTATCAACTTCTTGCAGAGAATTAACACTATTTCCACAATCGAATTTTAATGATGACGATGCTGTTTCTGAAATTGACCTAGTTACGCTCTCAACGATAAAAGGCAATAAATTGTCATATTTTTCGAGATCAACTTCTTCAATAGTCATTCGGTTTTCTGCATAAGAACGAAACTTTTCAATCATTTTATCCGTAGAAGAATTCAAACGACCAAAAAAATATTTCACTTTCAATTCGATAAGTTCTTGAATATAACTATATCCAATAGACCCATCCTTATCATTCTCAAGATGATAATCACTCTTATCGCGCAGATCATGATAAACCCGACCGTGTGCTGGAGCATCACCAACATGTATCATAATACGCACAGGTTGTTCTCAGTTAAGTTCTGTTGTATTTCGTAATCCACCTAGCACATCTTCACATTTATCCCCACCATACGCACACTTCACCAGCGACACAAATTCATGAAATTCATTTACATTTGTGAAGTCCTTAACACTGTGCTGTTCGCTGTGAGACAAATTCAAATCACGATATCCAACGAATGCTAGACGCATATTTAAATGTCGAAAACGCACAGTTAACAGCTCAACCGTATTGAATATATAATCTTTTACTTGGTCGATATGTTTTCTCATACTATTAGTACAGTCCATCATAAAACAAAGATCAACCGATTCAGCTTTTCTCAATCCTTCTATAATTCTATTGATTTCTTCTGTGCGTTTTGTAACTTCATGTAGATTTTCATGAGCATGTAGTAGCTTCTGTGCGGTAGTGGATAGATTTTCTTCACTTTGGTTTTGCATTGCATTACAGCGCTCGTTTATTGCTATGAGAAGGTTATTTTCTTTAGCATTATTTTGTAGATTCCGTTCAATTTCATCCAGTTGGAGACGCATAGCCTTGACATCGGATATATCAACTGTTTTTGATGTTGGTGGACGTTGAAAGTATTGGTTTGCCATTTTCTAGGTGGGAAGCAGTTACTATTTTCAATAATCAACGTATAAAACAATTGCCCAAATGGTATCACCTAATACTATTGAATCTGCAATTTTTTGATCTGAAAAAACTCTGCAATAAATATAGAAAGACATATTTTTTGTAAAAAGCGCTTGGTAGTTAATGTTGGGTGTGGGTGTTATTGTTGGGTTGGGTTTGTAGATGTGAATGAAGCGAATATTCAGATTTGCACTCACACTCTCTGAGAACATGTAGACAAACAGGAACGCATTTATAAGGGAAAAAGGAAACAAAACTTGGTAATTCGATTGTTCTTTTTTTTTTTGATAAAATTCCCTATTCCTTTCAACAAAACTAAACGATAAAAAAGAAAAATTAACTGAAAAACAATTTTTAAGTTTCTTTCCACAAAAATGACAAGCAATAAAAGAAGTAACCCAAGGAAAAACGAGGAATTGAAAATGTATTTTTCATACTGTTGCTCCCATAAATTTCTCGAGAGCTAATGGAATAAGTCAAATTATAAAGAAATCAACTTTTCTCTGGTGAAACCCCTTTGGGTATTGATGCAATCAAACGAATTCCCAGGTCGAATGTCCCCAACAGGATCCTTAAAAATTCCGACGATTCCCGCCGTCGGATTTCGTTGGATACCAACAATAGGACCTGATGATATCTGATCGTAAGATCCGACGAAATCCAAAGATATCCAAAAATGTGAAGTTATCGGATCTGACGATATCGAATGCTATGAAAGTATCTATAGATACTTTATTTCACTTGTTGAATTTGACATACTCACTGTTTTATTGTACTTTAGTTCCTTTTTTTCTCATTTATATAATATTATAAAGTTTTATTTTTTTAACTTAATTTCAATTTAATTTATATTTTTAATTTAACCTATTTTTCAATTTTTTTTATATATTTGTAATTTTTATTTTTTGCAGTTTATTCTTTCTATGTTGACAGATTTTATTTTGTTTTGGTTAATTTCGCTTTTCTTCACTTTACTCACAGCACCCTCCCCCATGCGTTAGTTATTTACTGTATACAAATTCCACCAATCAGTATATAGATGTTATAAACATGAACATGAATGCAGTGTTTCCAATAGCAGGTGTACCAAGCAGAAGTAAAATGTACAGAACATCTGCTGATTCTGATTTACACTTTGCTCTAAAAACCAAAATGTACACAGTACACTTTCCAAGAACTATTTACACTTTGATTCTAGAACTTTGCCTTCTGTATTAGATATTAGACTGTAACCTTTGAATTATTTTTATTGTTCAAACTCATTTTCTTCTCATACTTTTAAAAATATTGTGTCCGATTATGAAACAGTATTTCTATTTATCATTTTTTTTCAGGCGGACGCAAAGGGGTCGAAATGAGAGGCTTAGTTAGATTGTTCGTAATTTCAATCACATTTTCACATTGATTGATGGGATTCGCATAGACAACATAGTGTGATGGTGACGGTGCTGTGATTAAAATGAAGAAATACAGTTGGTCGAAAACTCCGAGAAAGCCTTAGCCAAATGTTTTTCAGGAAAGTAATCCTTATGTATCTTTCACAGTCCAGCTATCCCTGCTAATCGCTTTCTAAATCTTAGTCTATATTCATCACTGCAAAACGAGCAATACTTCTTGTTTTCTAGATCGAAAAAATTGGTTTCTGTACGCTTTGGTGCCAAAAACAAAGTGTAAACGTACACTGCTCATACAAGTAAAGTGTACATGTACATTTTGTTTTACATTTCCATTGGAAACACTGCATGGATGTTTGTTTCATTCGATTCTATTGTCTTTTAGATTTTGGTATGTCATGATATCCCTTAGAAGTGAGTCCACACATTTATTTGATTAGTTCATTGCATTTTATTTATTTTATCTAGTTTAATTATTAGTTCATTATATTTTTTTATTTTGTACACTATTTTGAATTTTTATCGTTTAAGTTTTATGTTAGTTGTTTTTTTACTGCATTTAATTTTCCATTATTTAATTTTTATTTTGCTTATTGTTCGCCTTATTCTGTTTTGTTTTAGATTGTGTTATGGCATGAATTTAGTGTAAACTGAGTCGAAACTATGTATTGTATTTTGAATTTTACTGCATTATATATTCTCTTTATTTGAGTTATTTACATTTTATTACTTTTATTTTGTCTTATTTGTTTTTAATTCTATGTTATTTATTTCAGAAATTTTATTTTTACATCTTGTAATTAACTTTTTGTATTTATTGTAATTTTTATTCAATAAAACTTATCGTAAACTATAATGAACTACTTAATATTTAAGTTAATTGCAGGCAAGGAAAGAAGTGTGTAATGGAGGGGGGCATAGAATATCAATATTCTCCTATAAATTCGATAGACTTGCATGAAACTTCGACAGTATCCGAAGTTTTCCCACTGCAGGATCGACTGTCGGAAATCACCGGATCCATTCTCCGACAACTTCCTATCGAAATCCAATACTAAAGAATCCCACAATTTACGACAAGATCCTGTCGGATTCCTATCTGATATTATTGGATTATTTCGGGGTCCACGGTAGGATCCGACAGGATCTCAGTCTCGGATTGTTCGACCTGGGCAATGTGTTAGAAATATTTCATATAAAAATTAGTTTTTAAACGTTAGCATGAAAGATTCACTTCTAAAACTTCTTTAGCGCCTTTCTCAAAACATGGGTTTGAAACAGGAAAATTGCTATAACTCTCGTTCGACTCTAGCTTTCCAAGATGTTTTGTTTTTATTTTAAAGGTCCCGATTAGAGCTAGCATTTCATCGACGGGATTTTCGATATATGATTCCTGGACTGAGAAAAGTCCGATTAGGTGCGTTTTTTATACCTAATTTGCAGTCAAACGGAATAAAATGCTTACAAAAACTTAACAGAAGAAAATTTCAAAATTCCATCCGATCAAAAGTTGCACTTGGAGGCTAGCTTTAATATAAGACTGATCCGACTTCGATAGCTCTCATAATGAGGAAGTTATAACAATGTTCGTGGAAGCTATAAAACCAACCATAAGTCTTGTTTAGTGAGGTTTATGAGGCTGAAAATTTTATCACAAGCGTTTCTCACTAAGCCCATCCATCCCTCAAAGTTTGAGCTTAAACCTATGCTCCAAAGTGGCAACTCGATTGTGAGGATGGGGGGGGGGGCCTTAATTGATTTTTAAAAGCAGCTATTTTATCGTTAGTGATTATCAACTGTAATTCTCTCACATTTATATCATTCAGTTTCGGACCCTGCGTAGTTGGACTGAATCTTGTATTCCTTATTTTAACATTTCAGTCGATTTACTAAAGTTCTCTAGTAAACGCTTTTATTTGATTATCTATAACATAATTCTTTATACGTGCGAAGAGCAGAGATAACAAGAAAAGAAAAAGCAGGAGTGATGGAAGAATATGTGATGCAGAGAAATGGTTTGAGTGTTGAAAAGATAGATATAGAATTTTTAAAAGAGAGAGAATTCGATTTTTTCTTATTTCCTTTTACGGCTATTTTCCTAATAAGAATCCAATTTCGGCTAGAAAAAAAATGATAATCCAATCGAAATGGTTGGCCCATCCTCAATGCCATATGCCTGAGTAAAAGAATACGCAAATCCAATGCATATTTAGGCTTAGTGACCGAAAAGGAAAAATAGGACTCAAAATATATATTTGAAGAAATAAAATCTAGTAATTTCAAAGAGTTATCATTGATGGACATAATTTTGTGCAGCTCCCATCCTGAATAGTAGTACTATGATAAGACTAAAATGTCCTGATTTTTTCCCAAAATGTGTCCTGCCTATTCTCCTACTTTTCAGACATAGGCCGCTGCGACCCCTGTACTTGAATAGAGAGTATTCTCATTAAATTATACTCATTTTACTGTCCTACAATATATGCTCTTAAATGCATAGGTGTGAATGTGTGGTTATGTACATAATTTCAAATATGGAACTGGTTGAACAACGATCGACGTGAGTGCCATTGATGGTATCAATGTGTTTCTTAGTTTGGTTTTTGGCCTTGTTAAGCGAAAAGAGCAAGAACAAAATTCCATCTGTGGCCAGACGAACATCTGCAATCACAAATGCCGACAAGCACACTTCATACGCAGATCTACTCACACCACCATCCTGTACGATATTCAATACTCTTTTTATCAAAAGAACCCAGTGGTAGATATTTGAAACCCTTCACATGTTACCATCTATAATCAACACTAGAAAGCAGTGTTTCTTATTCTTTATGCTAATACTCGATAATAAAAACACTGCAATAGGCTGATGAATAAATTAATCTTTGTGATTGAGAAAAAAATGTAAAGAAGTAATATATTCAATAAATCATTGTGCATTAAGTTTGTTCATTTCTCTCTTTCAGACGAAAAACAGAATTGAATAAAATTTGAGACATGCAGTAAAAAATAAATAACAAGCGCTTGGCTCAATCCTTGTAAATATGACTGCTATTGTTTACGTTGTAGGAACGAAGACTTTCATTCATGTGCATCCACTGCGGTGGTTCCGCAATCACAGGAACCCACACCCACCCATTAATACAGACACTCTGTCGTTCACAGTAGACTTGACAGCCAACTGAATGACTATTTCTTTAATGTACTGTAGAAAATATCGTGAAAAGATAGTCTAGTAGTCTCTCTGTTTTCCCATCTTAAGATTTCGCAAGCCAACTCGATTTGACATCGAGTGAAATCCCTACTGAATTTACGATCCATGTGTAGACTTTTGTAAGACGATCTTGTATAGGCCCATGCTTTCTCTCACGTATCTGACTCTTACTTCTCTCCTGCTTCAATAGGTTATCAAGCTTGATAAAAATATGTTATAGAATTCTAAACAAAGATTGAGTGAAGCGTTTGTTCTTCGTTTTTTTTGCATGTTACAAAAGTGATTGCAAGTTTTATGTCAGTTTTTGACCAAAGAGTGGGATATGTGTATATGAAGAGAAGAAGATTTTCTCAATCCGGTGACATTATATTATATTATTAAGTTCTGTTGCTTACTGATGATATTGATAGATGACGCCATATTCGCTGTATTTTATTGTACACTACAGTGAATCTGGCGGTCATTTTCAATAGTGTCTATGCACAACAGAAAGTGAAAATATATATGTTACGGGATAGAGAAAGTCTTCTTCTCTTAATATACACATATCCGAAGTTTTGGTCGAAACTTAATAATCGCCTTATACTCATTTCTGTTTTTCGTCTGAAAGAGAGAAATGAACAAACTTAATGCACAATGATTTATTGAATATATTACTTCTTTACATTTTTTTCTCAATCACAAAGATTAATTTATTCATCAGCCTATTGCAGTGTTTTTATTATCGAGTATTAGCATAAAGAATAAGAAACACTGCTTTCTAGTGTTGATTATAGATGGTAACATGTGAAGGGTTTCAAATATCTACCACTGGGTTCTTTTGATAAAAAGAGTATTGAATATCGTACAGGATGGTGGTGTGAGTAGATCTGCGTATGAAGTGTGCTTGTCGGCATTTGTGATTGCAGATGTTCGTCTGGCCATTGACGGAATTTTTTTGCTCATCTCCTCACTTAAAAGTCTTCGCATTGTGTGCACTGTTGGATTTCATAGTCTTCGTGTTGTGTTTGATATATAACGGTTGTGAGTCACTATGCTTTCTTTTATGGAAGATTGAGTGAAAGATCAGAGTCCTTATACAAACAAGAGGAAAGAATTTTAATATATCTTTAATACAGAAAAACAATACAGAATAATTTAGATGTTTTTGTATGTGTGATCAAGCTGCCTTGTTACGGGGATGAAAAAAGCATTCTTTGGTATTTTTTACTTGACAGTAAACTTCATTTTACAATTTTCATACGCCAGGTTAATATCGTAGAGAATTCTGCTTTGTTATGGCAAGTAAGAAAATTAGCGTTTGGGAAGCACCAAGCAGTGCTGATTCAAAGAAGCAGATCAGTGTTTGGAAAGCACCAGGTAGTGCTCACTCAAAAATGAAGTTTCATGTTCGGGAAGTGCCAGCTTGTACGGATTCAAGGAAGAAGCTTAAAGCTTTTGAAGCCCCAGCTAGTGCTGATTCGATAATGCCTGAACTCAATGATAAGAAGGAAGATGCACAAAAACAAAACAGATCGGAAAGATGCCCAGCAGCTTATTTCAAGTAGTTCTTGATAATTTTTTGTCATCCACATCTCCAGTGATATCCACTTAATTCTAGGTTTTTCAGCGATCCATACCCAACTACGTTTTGGATCGGTTTCTTGATTGGAGCCCTTCTTGGTGGAATCATCCTGTCGACCTGTCTTGCCATTTATTTAGTTGATTCGAGTATGTATTATAATGTTTTGTGAAACACGACCTGAAAGAAGTGTTTAGGGTAGAAATTTTGCACTCTTCCCCCATAGACCGTTGCCGACATGGTCAAGTGACCCCTCATAGACTGTTACCGACAGGTGATTCCACCATCACCGACCGTTATCGATAGGTAGCACCTTCGTCACAGGCCATTACAGATATGGTCCCAATGTGTCAAAAACCGTTATAGACAGGTTTCAAGGGTGTCATACACCGTTAAACACAAGGTGGCAGGATGTCACAGGGAGCCTCCGAAGATCATCACAATCTGCTTGAGACGTCTACAACGTGCTATCACACGGGATACAAAACCAGAATAAAAATAAAATATACATGAAATCTTCTCCTATTGAAACGCTACGCTGCATAGCTTATAATATTCACGAAATACACACGACCACAGGCAAAAATGGCGAGTTTTATCGAGTTTAGCAGAAATACGTTTATCGTATTTCATATTTTAATCCCACAGGAATCGCACTAACAGCTTTTTTTGTATACAAAGTTATATAGGTATGATGTTCATCAAGTAGTAATAGGTCTGATGGGTACAGATCTCTTACTCAGATATAAAAGAGAGGGGACATAGTTGAACTTCTGGTGATTCTATTTGAAAGTATTGACCTCCAAATGAGTTGGTCCAATAATGCTAAGCTATGAAAGTATTTTAATTTCATCAATCAAATGCACGTAGGATTTTAAATCTCCTTCGAGATGAATTATAAAATATTTATTTATCTACACTCTATTTATTAACACACACACCAAGAAGCTTCTTGCAAGTTTTATTAAGGACGCAGATCTGTATGCATGAAATGTTGCCGAGGCTGATTCATGTGACAGTCTTGAAAGTGATAGGATTTTTTCCAGATCGATATTAGTACTAGTCTGTGCATGTTGGACCAAATTGACGCGGTCAGTCACCCAATACACAATTATTGGTAGGTTTTCTAATCTGTTACGGGTCACAATCACGTTTTGATGAGTCATTAGCACTACTGAATTCGTCCCAAATATTACCAAATGCATTGATTTCATTACTAGAGTACTTTGAGAAGTATGATCTGAAATCAGTATTGTACTAAAGCGAATGAGAAAAATCTTCCAGACTTTGTATGATTTCAAAGTAGGTCATTATTTCATCGAATATTCTAACACAAATCTCAGTAATTTTGTGTAGATTAAGCTACATGATGAGATTATTGCCGCTGCCTTCCTGCAGCTTACTTGTGAAATCGCTGAAAAAAGATGAAACGTCTTTCACTTTGTGATCAACATTTTCGTGTTCAATGTTACTATTTTCTTTCTCCGCCAAACTGCACTTTTACGTGGTAACGGTTGCTTATCTAGATGATGAGGATTCTCCAGACTATTCCTTGAATAGTTACAGTAGCTTCCTCATGCTTCAAGTTTTTAATCCTGCAGAGATTGCACTCGATGTTTATTTTTCAAGATTTTTTTTGTAAAAGTCTAGTCTCTCTTTTAGCAATAATTCATAGGAATAAATTTCACAGCACTCAAAGTTTTATAGTATTATTCTCCAACAATTATGTATTGATCAGGCACAGAAATTCCCGGTTGATTGTAGATTTACTGTATATTTATTAACAGGTTTATTTGATATCTTCTTAATTATTCTGAAAGATGATGTATAAAAATAAATTAAGATTTCCAATAGTGATTTGAATTAGTGTCCATGATATAATTTGCTATCGAAAAGATTTCAACTAATACACGAGAAATTTTTCTGTAAATGCTTATTCATTGATAATACTGATTCTGATTCCTGAATAGAAATTCTTATCAACAGCATAAAAACTGTGTAGCATGCGAAAATAAGCAGCTCTGCCATCCATGTTTTTCAAAAATATAGACGAATACTTGAAAACTATTTGACCATATTTATTTTAAAAGACTTCCTCTATTCGTCGTTGCGGAACCCTAAACCGAAGTTGAAGGACTTTTTATTGTTGTCGTTCGTAATAATTGAACTACAGGTGTTGATATGCAGTTTATTCAACTGAATGCCCACCATGTATACATACAGTCCTTTTCCATGATTCTGTCGGAAAATTTTTGACATATCTTCTTTTAACTAGTGTGAGACTATTATACATCCAATCAAAAATATTTTTATACTTAGGTAATTTCTGAAGTCTTCTCTTTCAAATGATGTATTATTCATCCTGCATTTCTCTAATCCTGACGGTCAGTAGGAAAGTTTCCTCAACTCTGACGCTTCTGATAAATTACATAGAAAAACTCAATTTTAGGAAAAAAACGTTTTCTTTCATGTTTTTACTGAGAGATAGAGGAGAGGTGCCATAGGCATTTTTGTAGAGCAGATGAAGCTCTATTATAATCAAGAGGTTCAAGACATTTGTATTTTTATTTATGGAGATAGAGACCTTGAAATGAAGACACTCCAGGGTCATGGAAAAAACTTCTACCTAATTTTGACGGTGACTATTTTCGTCTCTAATTCTTACGAAAACTTCTTTGTGTTCTTCATGATAACAGTCAACCATTCCTATAACGGTATTTCATTGCGAAATTCATGAGCTGCTTAATTCGACTTTCCATATGCATGGAGCCTAATACGTAGTTAGAAGTTGAAAATAAACGAAAGCGCATATTTTAATGTCTCAGCAGAAATATATTAGAAGCATGTCCTTTTTCATATGTATAGGAGAATAAGTTTGAAGGCTGTCCGATGTCAATTTGATTTGTGCACTAGTTTCTTTGGAAAATGAAAAATACTTTCACACTGAATATAGACGATACAGAATATACATAGTTAAAGAAATAGAACAGATGTACGGAATATCTATCTATATATGTGTCATTTCAAGAGGTTTTTGGAAAAGGAGATCAATTATTATGGGACAATATATGAGACGTAAGATGACTGTTATGTATTTGCTTCCTTTTCTGTTCGTTGCATTATTCAACTTCCCTATTCAACTAATTGGACTCATTTTTTTCTTCTCTATAGTTAATCGTATTTTTCGTTATTTGAAAGTCTTAAAAAGATTGGTTCGTGATCTTGAGATCAACAAATTTCTTTATTTAGTATTGCCTAATAGTATTATATATGTGGAGATGCGCTTGTGATTCTAAGAATCCAGTGACTCTGTGATGATGATTGAGATAAGAAAGAAGAAAAATGTTTAACATCAAAGAAGAATTATATACCTATCAACGTTGAATACAATTTAATATCGAGCGTAACAGCAAGTGCGTATCTCTTGTTGAGGATGCAATCAATAGAGACCAAGGATGATGGTCAAGTTTTGAGTGATGGTGGTAGTGGCAGTACCTTTTCTCTTGTGTAAGCTGTGTGTTTTTGGCGGAGGAGGAAGTTTCTTATCAGAATGTCATGAAGAAGGCTTTGGTCCGTATTTTATCATTGCTTGTATTCTTACATCGAAAATAACAATTGCAGAACGATATTTAATTTAAATGTGCCTTCGGCATTGAGTTGAATCATAGCAACAAGTTTTTCATATGATGCCATGAAAAAGTGTGAAATATAATTACATGATATCAGAGATATATGTCACAGTTTCGACGAGAAGGAAGTTGAGCTTAGATTGCCTGTTAAAACCCCAGTTCACTAGATCATGAATGATTATTCACTATTATGCTTCACTTATGGAACTTTCGTGATTTTACACCACTCATGTAGCTTTCACAATCTACTTGGTACTATTCAAAGCATTGATATGCATAGAATTTTAACTTTTGCACATCACATTCATGGATGGCAAAAAACATTTTCCACAATAAAGATGACTAAATTCCTGTCAATTTCCATAACCTGTTTCTATTCATATTTCTGCTCATGCATTAAAAGATGTCTTTTCTTTTATTTTCAAATAGTAACCACGTGTTAGGCGTCGTGTATATGGAAAGTCGAATTCGGCAGCTCATGAATTTCGCAATAAAATACCGTTATAGCAATGACTGACTGTTGTCACGTAGAACCACAGCAAACGTTTCTGTCAGAATAAGAGACTAAAACAGTCACAGTCAGAATTAGGGACAACTTTTTTTCCATGACCCTAGGTGTAACGAAATAAAGGATAGATAGTTTCGTTACTGCTGCCGCATTCACATTATTATGATGTTATGAGAACCTGAAGGAGTATTGTTACTACTATCCTCGGTGTAAGGTGTTCACTACACTACTTCATCACTCCAGCTCTGGGTGTTTTACACAGAACACAAGTTTATATAGGAGAGAGGAAATCGGAGAGAAGAGAGGAAAGATTGAGTAAAGGTCAGAATTGAACAGGGACTAGCTATCGGTCACGAGGTCAGAACATCTATCCACATAGTGACAGATTTTTCTAACGTATATTGACCTGTCGAATACGATCATGGGTCCTTACCGTATTATCGCCACACTAGGATGTCTTCATTTCAAGGTCTCTATCTTCATAAATAAAAATTAAATTGTCTTGAACCTTTAGATTATGATAGAGCTTGGTCTACTCTACACAAATGCCTATGACACCTCTCCTCTATCTCTCAGTAAAAACATGAAAGAAAACGTTTTTTTCCTAAAATTGAGTTTTTCTATGTAATTTATCAGAAGCGTCAGAGTTGAGGAAACTTTCCTACTGACCGTCAGGATTAGAGAAATGCAGGATGAATAATACATCATTTGAAAGAGAAGACTTCAGAAATTACCTAAGTATAAAAATATTTTTGATTGGATGTATAATAGTCTCACACTAGTTAAAAGAAGATATGTCAAAAATTTTCCCACAGAATAATTAATGAAAAGGACTATATCCACTTTTTGGGTCACAAAAATGATTAGAGTTTCCGCTTTATATACTATTCAACAAGTTAGAAGTTTCTAAATACAAATTTTCTGATGTCTCAGAATCTCATTTTAAATCAGTTTTAGGAAAATATCGAAGAGAAATTTTAGAAACAGTGCTAACTTGTTACAGCTCATTAAAAACTAAAGATTGTACATTGTATCTCCAAAATTGAGAGCAACGTAAAATTTAATCGAATCAACACAATCTAGTGAAGACAGTTTACCATGAATACTATACTCTCTAAAAAATGACCGTTTCCCAGAAAACCAACGCAAAAAGGTTTCCGAGCCTCGGAAACCCTTTTCTTACTCTCGGGAACTGTTTCAAGGGTTTCCGAGCTTTCGGAAACCC